>JAGDQP010069168.1:0-10924 GCA_022664845.1 Lepisma saccharinum
TGCATAGTAACAGATTGGATTGGACAATTGAAATTGATTCTTTACAGCGACTGCTAAACTTACCCGATTCGCCTGTTATGTTTGTTTGCAGATAAAGAAGGCATGTTTAGAGGAAACTGATTGTGCGTAGTCCTCGTGGGAACCCATATTTCGTTGGAGGTTTTTACACCATTATTATTTCATATGCCCGCCGTCTGTTGGTGCGGAACAAACTGAGTTATCCTAAGTTTGATGCAGAATGGTTACAGTCTGTGTAGATGTGAAGACTCAAATTATATGGCAGTATGAGTAAATAAATAACGCACAGTCTTCCCGTGAGCTAGTGAAGGAATATGTAATCTATAATGTTATATTTTAGATATTTACTTGCATTTAAATGTTCAGATGATCAACACAAGGACAAATTTAAAACTGGTTCATCTCGAATTCTCATTTCGTTTTCACTTTCTGTTAGGCCTAACCTGTTAGTACGCTTCAGTAGATTAAGACAATAAAGCGAAACAAACACTAATTGACGACTAAGGGTAACTGCACACCAAAAAGTTGGAGCTAAGCAAAGCGGTACCATACAGAGCTGAAGCGGGTTAGCGGCTCAAGTTTTGGACTGGGTCTATGCTAGAGACCCAGACATACACAGTGACCCGAAGGACAAAGCAGAGTTTTAATTGTTCCTTCAGTTTGAACAATGTTTCGTCAGGGGTGACCGCGGTCGGAGGTTACCCCAGAGGGTGGAAGATACCACGCCCAAAATTCCCACTCCATCATAGTTCGCAGACCAGGTCATTCTGGTCGAGTTTTTTAAGACCGGGTTTCCGGATCACCTATGTTCGGATCAGGCCAGGCCGGGTCACCAAAAGTGACCCGTTTACAGCTCTCGTGCTATATTAAACTCATATATACCCTATTTGTTCCTTCACCATGCACAGTCGCTGTGTGTGCCACGATTTAAATATATGGGCTTAAAACAATACTGCTTTGTTTCGCTTTGCTCGGCTTCAGCTTGCTTCGTTTGGTTTCTGGTTACCTTAATAAGAGTTTTTTTTTAAGCGTATGAAAATAGTGCAACAAGGTCTTGCATTGTTGCTCTGATAAGGTTAAACGAGGAAAGTACGCTACTATAGACTTGTAAAGACATGAAGCAAATTTAATATTCAGAACTGGAAACCCATTTAAGTCTTTCGAGTGCTACAAGGTAGCACCATAAAATAACACTTCACTTGAAAACTCTATACACTTCGGTGACCTCGAAAGGTTAAAAAAAAAAAGTAATAGTAAAACTGGAAGGCTACCACGTTCACGCCAAGTTTTTCGAAAAAAAAAAAATCGAGAGACATTCAAAAAAGATCGATGCTGGAAGAGGAAACGGTCGGTGGTTTAGTTAGAAATAAGGTAGTCAAGTCAAGCAACCATACGGTCCTCTCTTGCTTCCTGCTTGTTTTACTTTTAATGCAACCCAAAAGACGTGGAAAGGAAAGGAGAAAAGCAAGAAGGAACCTTCAAACTACATCATTTACTAAGTGAAGATGCAGGAAAAGACATCTCTCAAGTTTTTCGTGTTCTTGCATCAATAGAAATGTTAATGGGACTGCTTTTATTTCTCTGCACTGGTATGCCTTTTACTTTCAGTAGTTGAGAAGTTTTCCCACAGTTAAGTGACATTCATTCACACACACTTAGTACACGGAGACAGAGGAATCCTTAGATGGTTGGTTGAAAACGCCGGAAGTATAAAACGCTTGGCAATGTTTTTATTCCGTCACTTTCGTGTTCTTTTATTTCAGGAAACCCATTATACAAGTGGTAGGTAATTTGCTAGAATCTCTTAGTCATCTCGAAGCAGCTTCCTTTTACACGTACAATGACTATTGTAGGTTACCCAGCGGCTTTCTAGCAGAAACATTGTCACCAGCTTTACAGCTGTTAGCGAAAGCGTGCTTCTCTCGTAACCAGAGCAGACCTGAATTCAAGTCCCGGTGTTGGTCATCTTGACTGATATCTTCGACTGATCACTGCTTTGTAATCAAGATGTTACGGGTTCGATTCCCGGTGGGGACTCAAGTGAGTCGGAACCCACGTTAAACTGTAGGTCCCGCGCTTAGGAAGCTTTATGTGATGGAAGGCAATGGCAAACAACCATAGGTTCACTTTGGCTAGGGACTTTCTGGTGAGGACTCCCCTTCGGGTCGAACACCCACCATCATCACCTCTCAGTCACATCAAGAAAATGTAAGAACCTTAAACAATGTCAGAGTCTATATCCTCGAAATATCTCGCACATCGAAAATTTGTTGGAAATTGAACATTGATATCGGAAAGGGCGTAAGCCATAGTGCTGTTACCGCCCATACAATTCATTTTATCTTATCTTGAACATTGATAATATCAAAATATCATTTGACATATCAATTTTCGGTTATATAATATCAATATTTTGGTGTTACAGAAAACCGTTCGATACGTCGAAAAACTGTTCGACCCTTCTTGATGTTGTGGCCATCGGTCATCTCAGGCCAGAATAGGGTGTGGAAGAGGATGTTGGAAGGTAGTCGGCTAGGGCCTAGTTAGTAGGTATAATACCGGCATTTTCTGGTATGACTGACGAAAAACCCATCCACGGTGGCCGGCAGCTGGAATCGTTCCCAGAATCTTCAGATTGCTAAGCCAGCGCTCTACTAACTGAGCTTCGGTCGCGAGTCTCTTTGATATTTCTTGTTGTAGTAAAATGTGACGTATTTAGAGTTTTCGATTTCTGAAGTGTAAAATGACACAGTTGTGCTGAAACACACGTAGTTCCACGATATTTTAAATTCCCGATTAGTAGGATGATGACAGTAGTGCAGTTTCATTTGAGTTATTTTATTGTACCAAGTACAGGATATTTTATATTATTCATTTTAAATTAATCATCGTAAGAGGAGTATGTGGCGTAAGCGTGCCTGTCCGAGGTGGAAGGATGACGTCTCTTAGCGATGAAACCTTTCGGAAATAGAGTTGAGGAAAACATTTTAAGTAGCATTGTGGCGTTTTCTTATTAGGTGAGTAGAACTGTTGAAGGGCCCCAAAGTGGGTAGTGCGGGCAGAATTCTAACCTATGTTACCTCTCTCAAGTTAGCGACCTTCGCCACTGGACGTTAATGGCTGGGAATATAGGATTCTGATATGCCCACCCGTTGGTGCAGAGAAAGAATGAAACATTCATACTCGAGACGGACGTGAACCATAATGCGTTATCGGCAATATGCTACTTACTGTCAAGGGCACTGTTGCCAACTCAGGCTGTTTAAAAGTAACTAGATTCAGTATTGAAAGTCACTAAATGAGATTTTCGTCTTACATAACCATGAAAACATGGATAATCATCATCAGTGTTTTGCGGAAAGAGACAGGCCCTTCAAGGTAAGCTCATCCTTCTTCATTCATCTCTATTCCTGTTTATCTCACAATTATCAGCATACGATTTATCTTCCTAAAGCTCTCAAGGTGTTGGATTCGTCTTCTTCCTCTCTTTCGTTGTCATACCATAAATTGCATCCCTCAGCATAATCTCTGCACAGCCACTGCTCTAACCAGTTTCTTTCTGCTATCATTTCCAGTAATGTTCGTCTGTCGTCTTCAGCACTTTCACATCTGTATCCAGCTGATTTTTTCGATTCTTCTCCATATCCACATTTCAAAGGGTTCTATTTTCTTTATTTGTTGTACACTTTTCTATTGAACTGAACGTTGTGTCCTGCATCACATTTTCTTTTTACGTAGATGTTAAACCCTGGGATGTAACTGTAGGGGAGTAAAATACCTAGACTGATATAATTATGATCACTAAAGTTTCCTTCTTCAAGCGATTTCTGTTTGTCCTTACCAATCCTAAAAATTGTCAACTTCGTCATTCGAGTAAAGAAGAAAAAGCAAGGCCATTGCAAATTCTTTGAATGAATAAACCTCTTATCTTCATACTTTTAAGCCTCTACTCAAATGCACATTTTTTTGTTTAAACATTTTTTTTTAACTTGATCACACTCTGATTGTGCCATCCGTCAGATTGGTCACAAAGACCTGTCACTGGAAAAGTAGTTCATAAGGTTTTGTACAGATTTTCTTGTTAGCCACCGTTCCTAATCTGCTTGATTTGGTGATTTGGTGATTTGTTGCTAAAGTTGGCAACAATGCTCAAACATCAGTGGGGGAGGGTCAAAATTTTGGGACAAGACATAGTTTACGTTCTTCCAGATGTCAAGTCAGAGAGTTTCACTATTCAGCAAATGCAAACGTTTATACCGATTTGCTGTATAGTGTAGATTTGCATAAGGGATGATTTCCGCACGTCTACGGCAAAGCATGAGTTTTTGCTTGTACATCCTTTTTTTTAACTGAACATTTTGGACTTCAGGATTGTAAAGTTAATATTTTTTGCAAGTTTTCTAAAATACTTTTCTTGAAGGTGTAGTGTTGCAGCATATATGTTAACGTGGGGAAAGCCCATGAGAAGATTTATTGTCCTCGAAGGTCCGATCACGACATCTCATGAATACTCAAGAAAAAAGAGCCTTCTTATCGGTTAAGCCGACAATTAATTATGCCATTCATAATTCATTACCTCCATCTGCATACAGTGTCTGTGACAAATCACGTTTCGGCTTCTTTCCGTACTTCATAAAAAAAAAGATACTTTACAGTTCTCGAAAGTAACCGCCTGGGTTGACAGTGAAATTTACAAGTGGATTTCTCCAAAGTACGTTGGCGGTGAATATCCTTGAACCTCCTATGTCATTCTTTTGTATTGAAAGCTAAGAAAAAATAATAATCGAAGACTCAATGCCAACTTACTTCCTGCTTACCTATTCTTAATCGTTCCGTGAGCAACAAAACAATGCATTACAGCTTCTTAAGTTTGTGCTATTTTAAGAGGAAAAAATAAAGCCTTGAATGTGCTTTTTGATTTTTGCTGACTTCAAGCCAGCTGTAATTGTGTCTTAATTTGTTCAGGTCAGTGAACATATTATGTATGTCAGTCTTAATAATTTCTTGGGTGCTGGTTCGGTTGACCGCTATAATGTTGTTCTTATGACAGTGATATCTGGAAGTAACATCTGACCTTCAAGAGTTCTTTTTAGAGCGGGATTCTTTCAATGCCATTTTTTGTCACTTGACTTTTTTTTTTTTTTTTTTTTTGCTTGGGAGTTGTCACCTCATTGTTGTCATTGAACGTATCATCAAATGTCTAATGCATCTGTAGAGAATAAGTTATCCACACACCCTAACACTCCCCAATATGACACGCAGTGTGTTCGAACATTAGTTAGTAGAACTCGAAGACCGGGAAGAAAGTTTAATACTCAAGATACCTGAAGAACTTGCACTTACATTCCCCCAAGTGTATCTCCGGTATTTGTTTAAAACTGATTAAAATGCAAACTTCTCCGTGGCTCAATGTGTATTGTACTAATGTTAGCGCCCCATACTGGTAATTTTCATATTTATGAGCCTTCCACGATTATGCTCGGACACAAAATTGCTTTTGTTTTCTTTAGATAGAACTGGACATAAATGTGGGTATATTTAAAACAAATTGAATCAAGTACTGCTTCTCTTACACATGGTACAGTTTTGTTACACACACCGTCCGCCATCTTGGATGCCCCATATTGGATTCAAGTTATTTTTTTCAAATGGGAATAGTGATACATCAAATTCATGTTAACGTTTCGCAGAAATTCACTAGTGTAGTTAGTTTTACAGTATCTCTAACTATTTGCAAGTTATTGAATACGATAGACCATAGATAATAAAAGGTTACCAAAAAAGTTTTTGCCGTTTTTGACGCCCCATTAATCGTGCGCTCTTAGAGACGAAACAAAATTGCGCACGTGCCTGCCATGCGATCGGGAGTTAGTCTGACCATCGACCGTCATTAATACGGGCACGGTGCTCACACACAGCAGTCATAGCTCGTCCAGTGTAAAAGAGAAATGGAGGTATCGAAGCAGCTTGTTCGCGTGTGTTTGTTGTATGACTTTAACATGGGCCTGTCAGCTGCCGCATCAAGTCACAGCATATGCTAGGCATTTGGTGAGAATGCCGTGAACGAACGAACCGCCAGGTATTTAGTTCCAGAAATTCCGTTCGGGAAATGTGAGCCTTGCTGATAAACCTCGTAGTGGACGACCACGTGTGTTGGATGTCGAGGCCCTGAGAGCAGCCATCGAGAAAGACAGTGGTCCAACGTGTGATGAACTTGTAAAAAGGTTTCATGTTTCCGCTGAAACAGACTGCACTTGTATGGGATAGGGAAGTCACACACGTTAAGCAAGGTACCCCATACATTGTCGGCAGCCAACAAGGAACAACGAATGACAGCCTGTTTGTTCTTGCTGACTCGGCACCTGAACACACCCACATTTGATCGCTTGCTCACTGGGGACGGAAAGTGGGTCCTCATTGACACTGCCAAGCGTACCAGACATTGGTTGTCGCCACGTGAGCTGTTCCTCACACCTCAAGACCACCTCTGCACCCACGAAAGGTTATGCTCTCTATATGGTGGACTTGTCGCCAAGTGGTGCATTACGAGCTCCTTCCACCTGGTCAGACCATCACTGCTCACCTTTACTCACAGCAGTTGCAAAGGATGCGCCATGCATTTCGGCAGGAGGAGCCGGCATTGGTCAATCGCAAGAGTGTGCTGTTCCTCCGTGTCACTGCCAAGCTACATGTGGCAAAGAGACCCTGCAGCAACTTGGCTGGGAGACACTGTACCATGCACCATATTCACCGGACCGTGCGCCAACAGATTACCACCTGTTTCATTCCCTCGACAACCACCTCCGTGGGAGATCCTTCGCCAATGAGAGAGACCTGCGGAACGTACGCACGGACTTCTTTACCTCGAAGACCGCCGACTTTTATCAGCAGGGTATTATGCAGCTGCAGGAACGTTGGCAAAAGGTGTTGGATGCTGATGGAGCTTACTTCGAAACCTAAAGATGCGTACCGTCCACTGTATTGCTCTTTGTTTATCACTGCTCTAGAAGGGCAAAAACTTCTCTGGTTACCTTGTATTAAGTTGCTTCTTGAAAAATGTGGAATCATCCGTTGAATTACTGTAGATAGGAAAGAACTTGAATGCTGCCATATGCAGTATGAATGAAACCAAGCTATACATCTTTAACAAATATGACACTCAGCGTCCGCCACATTGGATTCAAGTTTTTTTTAAAATGGAAATAGGTGCAAGTGATACATCAAAGTAATGTAAAATTCTCGTAGAAATACATTAGTGTCGTTTGTTTGACCGTATTTTGAACCGTTTTGAACCAACAAGGTCTTTTCTCGACGCCAACATAAACGGGTATACCAGATTTGCGTATTATTTCTGCTTGGTTATTTCGAAGTTTGTAGCAAAACTTGATGCAATACCTTTGTTCCACACATTCTGTAATTTTGCCCGAATGGAACTCGAAGCACGAAGCATACCACCCCGACTGTATGTAGTGTTAGTATCGAAGATTCATTACTTTCCTCAGAAAATAATAAGGTCGGATAGTTTTCAGATAGGTCTGGTATACTCTAGTACAAAATTGAGATTATTAATGTTCCATGCATTTGAAAAAATATTCCATCCTTTCGGAGATGTTCAACTTAGAAAAGCATGTAGAGCCGCATACGACTTGCTGCTGGGCCGCGGGTTGAACGGGTCTGTACTTGACAGTGTAATTGTAGTTGAGAGTGTAAGATCATCGCTACGATAAAATAATGGAAGCAGCGTCTTCAAAGATCGCAAAAGACTCCTAAAATTTACAATAAGATAAAAATATATGTAATTTTGCAATCATGTTAAGTAGTAAGCAATTAACATATCTGATTTTCTCTTGTTGGTTTCTTCCGTAGGTAAGTTGGTGAACAGTGGATGGAGCTAGCACATGGTCTTATTACTCGTGGGTCCACAAATGCTTGTGCTGCATCGTAAGTATAGATTACATACAATGGTAGGTTTCGTACGTTGATTTAGCTGGAAAGTGTTTGAGATTGTGTTGTTGGGTTTTTTATGGAGTTGCAACTTTGGACTTGTTCGGTAGGAATGTGTTGAAAGACCTTCAGCATATGGCTTGTCTTTAAGCAGTCCGCAAATATTCGCTTTACTACAATAAAACTGCGGTAAACTTTATTTTATATACTATGTATGGACTTCGGCATATCACAATGATATGAATGCAGTGAGTTTAAAACCCGCAGTCGTCATGTCCCAGGCGTGATTCGAACCCACAACCTCGTGAAAGGTAGACCAACGCCCTAGCCCACACGGATACCAAGGTTGCCTCTACTTTTACAAGTATGGCTGTTAACTATTTAATTATTTACGGTAATTGATAGAAACCAAGCAAAATAACCGGTTGCATTCCACGTCTAGGTATGACCAAATCCGGATAACATGTAAATTTGGACGTCATATTTTATGGATATGGACATTATCCGGCTGTCAACCGGATTTTTGTCACCATCGAGATATTTGTTAGCCGGATTTTATGTCGTGTGGATAAGTGTCATCCGGATATCCGATAGAAAGATTTTTTAGCGATCCCTCATTTCAGAGATTTGTATTCCATGCCTTACTGTCTTTATTCCCGCATATGACTACCTAAAGAGTCTTTTTTGCCCTCCTTTCTTAAATATGTTCCCGTTATCAATCGTTGCATGGCTGAAACAGGTTTAAGAGAACTCATTTAAAGTTAATGCATTATTGTGGCATGATTATTCATGGAAACAGCCTGCTACTACTTCGCTCTTAATTGAAATAAATTGGTTCATGCATCAGAATAGCTTTTGACAGTCTTAAGTAAGGAATCTTGTCGCGGGGGTCTTCTTTTCTTGCATGCTTAACACTAAGTAACATAGTATGGTAGTTAGCCATTAAAATGACGTAACTACTGTTACTTTTGAGTAATAACTGTTCGAATTGTAATTCTGTTGATAGTTGGAATACGTTGTAAGTGGTCTTAGCTGTCCGTTTAATAGAAGAAAAGCGAAGCAGATAAGTAGCCCCATCTTACACATGTATTAATATATCATACGTTTAGTAAGTGGGTAATTACTGCACTTGTCGCGCGTGCCTATCTATATTTGTCTTGTGTCATTCCCAATACCTTAACTGCGTGATGAAAGAAGCAGCAATATACAGGGTGCCTCACAGTTATCCGTACAGCTGTATCGTAATTACAAACGAATGACATATATTAATTTCATTACTTATAAAAGTTACATAATTTTCTTTTAAGGTATACATTTCTATGAAAAAATATGAATTTCATTTACCACGTCAAGGCAACCTCTCACCATGTTCACTCAAACATCTCTGCTTCAGTTATTGCTGTGGCTGCATCAGTTCTTCGTGTCAGATATTCCTAATTGCCAAGCTTTGTTTTGTACGTAATGCTCTTAGCATATCGTCATAAAGAGATCCAGAGAAATTGTGTCGGATGAGCAAGATGGACAATCAACTGGACCGTACCTCGAATCCATCGTTGAGGGAAAAAAATCTATCGAAGAAGTCAGGAACGAAAAGAGCCCATTGCTCAAAGTACAAACACATTATTTTATTATGTTGTTATTACGGTGCCAAGTTGTACAGATAGTTATTGGATACGCTGTACAACTTGACACTGCCTAAATCCAGTCAATACAATTTGTTTTTAACTTCCAAATGAGGTGTATAACTTCACTCTGCAGACGGTGGTAACCTATGAAGAATACGGCCTCTTAAGTTCAAGCCGTATGGATAATGATGAGATGATTGGTGGAATGAAGAAAGTGGGAGGACCCCGAGAAAACCCACGCACAAGGTGTCCACCATAAAGCCCATATGACATGACAAGGGATCGAACTGAGGATGCCAAAGCACGAGAAGTGCTCTACCATTGAACAACACGGCCTCCAGCTCTTCTCGCTGTAGTATGGGTCGGTAACCTGCGACTTTTGAAAGGTTTGAGTGTATCACTCAGAAGTTTTCCTACAAATTACTACATGAAGTCCTTGTAATGTCCGATGAATTGAAGTATACTCACATTCATAGAACGTGAGTGATGAAAAATTTGAACGTTTTGGCAACACTGTAACAAGCAATCCAAGCAAATGAACTGTTCGTTTTGAATAATGGTAATCAGTGTTGCCAGTTTTCGGACTTTTCTCGTCGGCAGTTTTATTTGAGTGTAGTGTGGGTATCAAAATCCGTGTGGGATGTACCCAATTTCACAGAAATGCGTACGGAAAAGTTGTGACGTCATCAGATTAAAAATGGCTGAATAAATTGAGGTCGCTGAACTCAAATCTGAAGTCAGTTTCTCCTTACCTGCTTTCGTTTAGGCGCTAGACTGTTTTACAAATTAAGTGCACGAAGTCCAAATATACCATATGCAAAGCCTGCAGTGTCATCAGATTGAAATCCATGCTTTCGAGTGAGGTTATTGATCCCAAATCTGAAGTCAGTTTCTTTCTATCTGCGTTCGTTTAGGTGCTAGTGAATTTATATAGTGCAAAAATACTACGAGGAAGGGGGATAGGAAAGTAAAGGACAAGCTACTGTCAATAATCAGGAAATTGTGTAGAGTGAAAATGGCTACTGCTTCACATAACCACCCTGTCTGTTCAGACACTTATCACAACGTGAGATGAAGCTGTTCATTCCAGTCAAAAAGAAACTGGTGTCAAGATTCCAAAGCTGTCTGGAGGCAGCGGTTTTCACATCGTCGTTGGTCTGAAACTGTTGTCTGAATATATGCTGTTTTACAGCAGGAAAAAGATGGAAATCATTTGGTACCAAATCCGAACTGTATGACGGAGATGGTCCAAAGTTTTCCAGTAAAACTGTCCCAAACAGTCAAAGGTTTGACTTGCGGCATGGGACTGTATACGATCGAGCAGGATACCGCCACTG
>JAGDQP010069169.1:0-10924 GCA_022664845.1 Lepisma saccharinum
TCCTGCACGTGTTGGACCACCTGCAAAGCGTCGTAAACGTACATCTACTAGGCCAACAGATATTTTTAGTTAATCATCATGTCGTTCCTTACACCTGCTAGTAAAGAGTGCTGTACCAATGAATTGGATTTGGTATCTGTACCCATGACACAAACTGCTATAGAATCCTCACGTATGGTTGACTATCGGCCTATTTCAACACTCACATCCGAAGGACCTATTGAATTTGTTATTCCTGGGGATACTTCAGAGTATATTGATCCTTCGCACCTTTACATGTATGTCAAATGTAAAGTAGTAAGGGCAAATGGGGATAATTTACAAGTAGCTGCCGCAGGACCGCCACCCGTTGCAGCTGATATTGTTGGACCTGTAAATAATTTTCTACATGCCATGTTTTCACAAGTCGATGTTTACTTGAATGATACAATCGTTTCATCTTCAAATGGAACCTATCCCTACCGTTCCTATTTTGAAACAAGTCTCAACTACGGGGAAGATGCTACCAATACTCATTTGAAAACGGGTTTATGGTATAAGGATACGGCGGGACAGTTTAATACGTTAACAAACGATAATGTTGGATTTCAAAAACGTAGTGCATTGATTGCAGGTAGTGCCTCTATTGAAATGCTTGGTCGTGTTTACACTGATATTACAACCCTTAATCGTATTCTTCCCAATAAAGTTAATATGCGAGTTAAACTCAGTCGTAGTAAAGATGCATTCTGTCTTATGGCAGGACAACAATCTGATTTCAAAGTTCATTTGGAGGAAGTTATACTGTATGCACGTCGTTTGGAAATATCTGCTGATGTGTCTCTTCAATTAAATCAATATATGCTTCAGGATACTGCTAAACTTCCATTGACACGTGTAGAAACACGTGTTCATACCATTCCTCAAAATGTATCTAGTTTCAATTTGGACAATTTATTTTTAGGAAAAGTACCTAAAGGTCTTGTTATTGGTTTTGTTTCAAATACTGCCTTTAATGGACAATATAATGAAAATCCTTTCCAATTTCAACATTTTAATCTCAACAAACTTCAAGTGCAGGTTGGTTCTAAATTTTATCCACCTACTCCCTTGACTCCTGATTTTGCAAACAATTTGTTTATTCCTAGTTATCATACTTTAATTTCCGGGACTGGTATATTTCATCAAAATGCAGGGCATACCATTTCACCTGAAGAATATCCTAATGGCTATACGCTGTATGCTTTTATTTTGTCGCCTACTAATACATTAGACGATTCTACATGGGATGTCGTCAAAGATTCACCTGTAAATATTAAAATGGGGTTCAGCCAAAATCTTCAACATTCCATTACTTGTGTGGTGTATGCATAATTTGATTCATTAATTCAGATAGATAAAGACCGAAACGTTTATACGGATAATATGGTATAATTGATCAATTCGGCGTTGAATATCATAAATTTTGTGTCGTTATTATTATTTAAGTAGTTGGCACTCTATCTCAAAATATGTATATAAGGTGAAAGTAAATTCCTGTTTACATCAGTGTAATAACAACAGTATGAGGGCAATCATCCACTTTTTAGCGTTTGATCAAGCTGGTGACGATGACCTTATCGTCAAGGAGTTGGCCGTTGTCAATCCTGATGTTAATACCGCACATACTTGGATTTTTAAACAACCCTTTAGCAGTGAAGACTTACCACTAACACTTCAATTGGACAACGAGTACCTGTCCACAAACATCTATGGATTACAATGGTCAGAAGGCGACGTAGCATACGACAATTTGCAGCAAGTCCTTGTAAACTATACAAAACATATTGATGTTCTCTACGTCCATGGTCGCCACAGACAACAGTTTTTGGAACGCCTCCTGGGACGAAGTGTATTAAATCTAGAACATTTAAACTGTCCAAAATCAAATAATTTACTTTTTCCTGCAAGTCATTGTGGTCATTACCAACATCAGTTCCATACGTTCCGATGTGCATTTTATGAAGCGCAATGTTATAGTAAATTTCTCACCTACCACGATTTGTCACGATATGTAAGTCATGAACCAAAAAGCATATATAATCCAACCCCCATTACTCCAAGTTCCAGTGTACTTGAATATGATGATGTAGACTGTAATTCAAAGTGACTATGTGGAGCGATCAAATGTTAAGTGTTGTGTTGCATGACTGTGTTACAAGTTCCATATTGACTGGCATATATGCATTAAATCACTTACCTGTAATAGTGAAGGCACCTGCTGCAATAATCATTAATTTAAGTCCGTCATATCAGCAAGGAACACACTGGACATGTATCTACATTAATAAAAATCGTCGCGCCTTTTATTTTGATAGTCTCGGCCGCTGTCCACCAAAACCAATAGTACAATTTCTTCAACGTAATTCTTCAATTTATCATGTAAATAAAGTTCAATACCAAGCTGACAATTCCGTTCTATGTGGTGTATTCTGTATCATATATATTTATTATAAAGTTAGAAATGTAAATATCTTTTCAAAAATTTCAAAAACCAACTTACAACGAAATGATCAACTGGTACTGAACTTGGTCAACAAAATGTTGAAAGCAAACAAAAAATGTAAATAGCTTTTTTTTTTAAATATTTATCATATGTAACTTATTAAAGAACAATTGTATAATCCATGTAGTAGAGTAGTTTAGATGTAATAAAAACCTTCTACCTCTTAATCGTTTGAATTTCATTTCATGAAATAAAAAAATAC
Source organism: Lepisma saccharinum (assembly GCA_022664845.1). Classification (NCBI taxonomy): domain Eukaryota; kingdom Metazoa; phylum Arthropoda; class Insecta; order Zygentoma; family Lepismatidae; genus Lepisma; species Lepisma saccharinum. The sequence continues at coordinate 2,727 of JAGDQP010069169.1, forward strand.
ACATTCTGGTACAATAGATTTATTATCTTTTCAAGTTACAATTTCATTGTGGATATTCCATCAACAACTTTTAATGTTTGAAGTTTTAGCCAGTATTGTAACTGTATGCAATTCCGCAAAGCACATGCATATTCTTTCACCGGTTCATGATACGTACATTTTAAAATGTCCACTTTGAAATTCAGTGCACGTAAGGCAGGACATCCTTGGTCTTCTAAATTTACAATATTTTTCAGTTGAAATACTTTTTCCAACAACACCATCTTTTCATGACCCTTACAATAAAAGATGGATCCCATATCACAACATTGTGACAATATATGGCGAATGTGGGATACACTATATCCATTGGCCGTATTCCACTGTAACCCATGCAAATGATGTGTGAGCCAATCTACTTGTGTTTGATATGCAGCAGCTAAATCACAACGTTCGCAAGGTAATTTCAAAAGACTATGAAATATCAAGGTGGCATCACATGCAACTAAACAAAATTCTCTAATAATGTATTCCTTAGGGGAAATCTTAAACCCTTGAAAGTCAATGATGTACTGTCTTGCACTAAGTACGCGTGAACTAGTCACAGTTTTGTTTTGTTTTACAATTACAGGTATAATTTGTGCAATGCATTCAGGGTCTCGAATAAATTGACAAATAACATTAAACAAGGTAGTTTTCAAAATATGTGAATGACCCTGCTGTACAAAAAGTTCATAATAGTCTTTGAAAAGTTCTGGATCGTTCAAATGACTTTCAATATAGTTTGCAATAACAAATCCGGTATTCCAAACGTACATGCAATTATGGGGTTGATGTAAATTACACTCAGCGCATTCAATAGGATTATTTTGTAAATAAGTACTTACGGTGTTCAACACACATTTGTCCAAAATATATTCACCAATACAGTATGTACACTGAGCCATAATATCCACTAAACAAAAACACAATGTCCACTACACAGTTCCAGTAAATAAAATGGTCCACTACACAATTCCAATAATTATAGTTCCAATGAATATAATGTCACTTCACAAACACTGTCTCTTAGCAATATGGCGACGAGTGGCAATCTTTTTCCAACAATGCTTCTTTCAACTTCCAAACACAAGTTTTCATCAAGTGCTGTAATGCCCAATCCAAATTTTTTGCAAGGTTCACACCATCAGGATGAGATTCCAAGTACACAGCAAACAACTTCTGTTGAGTTTCCGGATTCTTCAAAATATCTGCTACTTTGTTGTTTAACGATGATTGTGTTTCCTCCCAGGGAATTGGAATAAACGAAAATCCATCCATACCCATGCAAGCATGATCACGTTGACTACCTTTTCCCTTAAAACATCCCCAGCATATAAGATGGTTGCCGGGAGTCCAATCGTTAATAGCACGCCAAATGCATGCTTCGTCGATCCATCGGGAAGTACACTTACACGATGAAATAGTAGGTTTCACAGAGGCCTCAACTTCTGCTGCCGCTATAACTAAGGCACTCTCGTCAATCTCTGCAAATGATGCCATGGCTATCTTCTCACAAACTGACTTCCTTCCACTTCAATTGCTATCACAATATAACCCTTCAACCAATCATGTATGTTCTCCATAAATACAAACTCATTGGATTACTACACGCAACATTCTTGCGCATTTTCCTTTCATTCGTTTCTCATGCGCATGAGCTTTAGTCCTAGAATGTCGTTTAATCAAATAATTTTGTTCGTTAATGCCATTGTAATATGCACTTTTATTCATCAATTATTATTATTCATATAATGTTATATTAATTTTCATATATACTCCGTTTCCCTGTACTAACAAAAAACTAATAAGAGGTACCTAAATCTTCGTAATATTGACGAGTACTTCAAGTTTCTTGCATTGATATCAGTGATCAACAATAATAATTTTATTTAAAAAAATCATCTTCACCCTTTCTGCTTCTTTTCTTGAACTAAATTGGCCTTGAGCCCTAGGCGATGACTTCATTATATCTTCTTGTGGTTCGGGTTACAAATTAAAAAAATTCTTCCTAATTTTTTTTTTTTATGTTTTCATCATCAACAGAAAAGGCAAAAAGCCTTCAGGGGGAGTACAATTCTCTGTTCCAAGCCCGGGAAAGGGGCAGGAAACAAAGGTCAAGGGTTAAATTGAATTTTAGTTTTTAATTAGTGAGCTGTCAAATCTGGGAGTAAATTTGTGAAAAACAAGAATGATTAATGATCATGGAGTGAATTAGGAGGGTATCTACATGGCCTGCGGCATTCCGGTGTATCAGGCTGTTGTGGTACTACTCCGGGGAATGTTTATTATGAAGCACGGTCCTTCAAACCCTTTTCAATTTTCTGCTGCAGAATATATAACAATGCAATAACCTTATAAGCGTACAACGATGTAGACAAATTCTCCTGTTGTCTTCAGTTTCTTGTAGCCACCAATTAAATATTAGATTTATTTTTGTCGGATAAATGGGTGAAACACACACAGGAAGACGGAGTATGGAGACAGACGTACTGTATGTAATCTAGCCAAGAAGTTATTATTTTTGTTCTCAGAACGGCAAAATTTCCCGTTTTTGGTTTATTTTAACAAATAATTCCCGCAGTCACGCCGGTGCTCCGAATTTCCCGTTTCTCGGGAGATTACTCGCTCAACTGACAACACTGGTCGTTAGGGCGCTGCAGTCGATCACTGTTACCAACCGTTAAAAAAAGCTATGATGAAAAAGAAAACCCTAAGAAACTGTAGTAAGGGCCTGGATATATCAAGAGATATAATGGCCAAAAGGAGTTGGTGTATACACCGCTCATGAACTGGAACTGAAAACTGTAGTAACATTCAACATTCCTACAATATAACTGTTTCTCCTTCGTACGTACAGGACAAAATAAAGAAAAAAAAACTACAGACTGCGTAAGCAAATCGTTGGTACAGATAATTCAACTGGGCGTCAGAAAATGAAAAAAATACAGGTAGAATGGATAATAATCTTTTGTTCGGTAATGTGTAAGAAGTAAAATTATGTAGCCGGAGTGAATTCTAGTGAAGTAGTAGATTTAGTGGAATAGAATAAATAAGGACTTAAAGTTGAAGCGACATCAAAGGTGTCGATGATATGAAATCACGTTAAATGTGTTTGCAACACTGCTGTTAGATCAGAATTCCCTCTTTCCTCTTAATTAGTGGTAAGTTTTACTGGCGGCAGGTAGTACGAAAGAATTAGCCACCAAAATCATCATACATTATACACCAGAAAAATCTATTAATCCGGCTTTTCATACACACACGTACTACGTGCTCATACGACCAAATTTACAAGTGGAATAGAATGTTAACAATGATTTTGCTTATGTCCCCCGCGGCTTACACCGCCCAACTACAGCTCTCTTCGGAGGCACCGTGCCCCTCTTGTACACCGAGCGAACCCTGGTTCATTTATATAAATCCTAGCTTTCAGTTGCCTCTATTTGGTAGCTACTATCTAACCTGACTTTTTTAACGTAATGTAGCCCTGTGCCATTAAAGTGTGTACAAATTCAAAATGCGTAAATAGTACGACGTGCGAGAGATCGTTTGCGAAAATTCCAAGAGGAAATAGCAATGAAAAGTGGTGCGTAGAGCGATTTTCACGGTATGGGTGGTCTAGTGCAGACAGTGAAGAAGAAATACCAGGAAAACGCGTCTGTCGTCGTAGCGTCTTAAGTTGTGGGGTAAGGGTGAGAAACAGAACGAACGTTGCATGTTTCAACATTCTAACATTCAATTCTGCCCAGTTGCACTATCTGCACATGAAAATACTAATATTTTTATGTTAATTATGTCATACGTTTTTCACATAAAGCTTTTCATCAATTGGCTGTAGTTTTCTTGGTACAGCGTTTCGTTCACGTTTGGAAAATCTTGGCTTCAAACCTAGCCATCAGTGATTCCGCCAGCCCCCTTCTGTGGAAGGTGCCACCCCCAAATCCTCGAGAGCATGCCCCCAACTTTTAATTTTTTACGGCCTAAAATCGATAGAAACCGTGCAAAACTCCACTTACACCCTCCCAATTTTCACTTAACCCCCAAACTGAAAACCTCTGGCAGCCATTGTAGACGCTGATAATGCACAATACTTCCCTAATAGCATTTAATATCATATGGATATCCAGGGGATGTCTCGCTAGGATATTTGCGATGTCCATGTGACATCCTACGATATCCACAGGACGTCTTATACGAGTTGATCAGATGGTCGAATGTTCGCTTCATGGATATCCCATGGGACGTCCCGCAGGACCTCCATGGAATGTCCTTGAAACATCATGTGGCCATCGCGATGGGACGTCTGGTGGATATTATGGGATGTCGCATGGATATCACAAATGGCCCAGCTGGACATCCCGAGGGGAAAGGTGGGGTCAAACTTTGTCCTTTCTTTTATTATTTAACGAAGGTGTAAAGGTTCTTTATGGTGCTGGGATGCCCTGGGTCTGAGTGACGGGCTTTCACCGTCTCCGTGTTACTCATTTTCAGGAGTCATATTTGCATGTTGTTGAATTGCACATCATCCAACTATGACTCCTGAAAATGACGGAGAAGGTGAAACCCTGTCACTTAGACCCAGGGCATCCCAGCACCTTAAACAACAACCTCTCCATCTTCGTTAAGTAATAAAAGAAAGGACAAAGGCTGCGACAAATTCATCTCAGTCCCGTCTACAATAACATCATCATCTATCCATCCACAAGAAGCCATCATTAATTGCAGAAAATAATCCTACAATGAGTTTCGACGTAGCATTTTATTGACAGTCTTCAGAACACAGAGAAAACATTGGCAGGAAAACTGACTTCAGCGTACCATCTTCGTGGACATTACATCCGTGGTGTGGTATACTGGCGACACTTTACTCATAAAAAAAGGCAACACTTGATGACAATCGAAGAATTGCGTAATATACCAAAAGGTCCAGATGGTAAGCTACTGCGGAACAATGCAGAAACTAGTTGCGGGTTCAAAATTCGTCATGACTGATAACCCACGGAATGCAGTGATAACTCACAGAACTGAAAAATATATAAAAATAAACCGCTATACACAGCACTACACTACTATCGGTCCGGCAGATTGGGTGACGCCCAACATTGCATCACCATATAAGTGAACCGGGAGTATAGTGATGTGCTGTCTATAGCGGTTTTTATATTTTTTAGTATTAAGTGTCGACATGATTTTAGTTTGCGGGCAATTCCCCAACATCCTCTGAAAGAATGAAAATATTACCTTGTGTCCTTCTGTACGGTAAACTCCTCGATATGGACCTGTAGATTGATTATTGGTGCATCCCCATTCAGTCAGTGTTCTCATTGTTTGGTTCTGGGAGATCCTCACACCCCGCCAGCCTCACTGCCAGTATATTAATTAAAAGCAGAGCAGATTTGGCAGCATGAGAGGTCCCACAACAATTCCAGCTCCAAGGAGCTCTCGAAAAGCGATTCCGGATTGTACAAAATTCAAATAACAGTTTTTATTGTTGTTTTAATTTATGAATTCTAGAACAAAATTGTCACAAATCAATCACGTTATTTAAAAACAATAACTAAAAAACGCATAAAGTCTCAGTGATTAAATTTTTACCACTTGTTACTGCACAACTATCGCATTTTTTGTGCAAATTTAGAATTTTTGAAATGTGTCCCTCTTGAGATCTTTGATGTTGAAAATACCCGATTTTAGAAAAATTGCAATGTTTGCACACCGACAAAAAATAAAAGATATGGTTATATTAGAAAAATAATATGCATTATTTATGCACTCTTAAAAAACTTTATTTTTATATGGGCCATTCTAGTAATTTTGGACTTCGGCCCGTCACGATTCGCCTTTAGCTGTTAAAATCTACATCCATGCCCCTGGCGATACTCAATCCCGGAACCTTCGAGTCGATGGCCTACCACCGCAGGCCGCTCGGCCGGCTATTATGCACCCATTATAGCCGATAAGGTTAGCGTAAGACTTAGAAAAGTCCGGTTAGATTATTTTTTTCTCTTGTTAGGATGGCTTAAATTATGTTATGCCTAATTTCTAACTTCTTGTGTAAAATTACTAGCGAAATTGTTGTTATTGGGTTACCAGTCCCGGTTCACTGCTACAAGTACAAGTGTTTCTACTCTGTGACATGACTTGTAACATTCAGTTCACCGAATTCACCGGTTATCAGTCATGACGACTTTTGAACCCGCAGCTAGTTTCTGCATTGTTCCGCAGCAGCTTACCATCTGGACCTTTTGGTATATTACGCAATTCTTCGATTGTTATCAAGTGTTGCCTTTTTTATGAGTAAAGTGTTCTCAGTATATCACACCATGGATGTAATGTCAATGAAGATGGAACTTTGAGGTCAGTTTTCCTACAAATGTTTTTTCCGTGTTCTGAAGACGGTCAATAAAATGCTACTTCGAAACTCATTGCAGGATTATTTTCTGCAATTAATAATACCTTCTTGTGGATGGATAGAGGATGATGTTATTGTAGACGGGACTGAGATGACTTTGGCGCAGCCTTTGTCCTTTCTTTTATTACTTAACGAAGATGGAAAGGTCCTTTATGGTACTGGGATTCCCTGGATCTGAGTGACGGAGTTTGACCTTTTCCGTGTTAGTCATTTTCAGGAGTCATAGTTGGATGCTGTGATTCAGCATCCAGCTATGATTCAACATCCAGCTATTACGATATCATGGTCGTAACTACTGTAGAAACATCAGAATTTTTAATTTTCAACAGTTTGCAATCTTTAACAGGCAGCAAGGTTTGAACCGAATTTGAGTTAATTGGACGAGACTTATTTAGCATAGAGACACTTTACATGTTCAACAATTATGTTAGTATTTGTCAATAATAATAGTATTACTGACAAGGCAAAGTCCCAGAATAATGCACGAACGACTCGGATCTGTATTGTTCTATTCAAAATGTTAAAATTGATATTATTATTGTCGGATATGGTAATGCCACCATTACCGAACTCGTAAGGTATTTTTAGACTGCCTCGTTTTTTATTATAACTTTTTATTATTTTTATTTTATATTTCTTTCTACCGTACTCTTCTCTGGATATAGTTTCCAATGCATCACTTTGTTAGTACTTGTGAAAGTTTATAAATGTAACTTTTTCTACTGCTCCATATCATATGCCCCCCTTTCATTTAATTAACTCTCTATCAATATTTTGCAAATGAAGTGGAAATATCGTCTACCAACCGCAACATGATGTAACATAACGATTTGAAACACTCAGAATCGGGGAAGGGATAAAGAAAGTGATAAAAAGGGAGAAAGAGATGTTGCTGATGAAAACAGAGTGTAGTACGAGAGATAGAGAAAAAGCGAGCAAAGAAGGTTCAACGCAAGAACAAATTTTGATTATGTTTGGGTCTGACGAAATTGAACAAGGAAGGGAAGTAATTTCTCCCAAGTGATTCCATCTCTCTCTCTCTTTCTTCTTTTCTAGTAACAGTGAATGTTCTAAATCAATCGACGACAAATATGGTAATAACTGCTTTGACAAACTCCCATTTAGTTCAAATGAACTATTAAATTGCACAGCACGTATAGAGGGTACATACAATGTAGTTCTTTTGCGTATTAATGATTTGTTAGCTGTATACTCCTTCATAAATTTGGTCTAACTTATCATATAATTTCTTAAATGTATTTATCCCTTGCTCTTACTTTTCAATTGGTTCATTAATTGTACGTCAATAGAGTCCCGGAAATATACAAGAACCGAACGTTCTATACATTTCGAACATGCTAAATATGGTAAAGAAAACGTTCTAAGTGAGGACCGTTCTTAAGCATGATGACTTGTGTAAATTTTCTTGTACACTTTACTTTGAGGTTTGATTAACTATAGGCTTATGCATAAATTATCTGCAGTGTGCCTTCGGAATAGAAGAATTCCAGGTTCGAATCCGCATCAAAGAACAAATAAAGGTACGGTTTCTTGAATTAAAACCAGTCAACTTTGTTTCTTCCGTTGCCATCTCATGGGCGAATAAAACATTGTAAGGATAACGTGGAAACAAAAGAAGGTAAAACTTAATACTTGCCTTTTGAACAGTTTCATCAGCCCAGGAACATCGTAGCAGTACACCAATTGGCAGTCTTGACGAAAATATGGAACAGTACTACGAGAATGAGGTGTCTGGTGATAACAT
>JAGDQP010069171.1:0-10923 GCA_022664845.1 Lepisma saccharinum
ATGAGGGACTAGTTTACCTCCGGAATATTTTACCCCAGGAGAATCTATGAACCATCTGTTACTATTTCTTGACATGTTTTAGCGGTGTAGAGTTGTCAGCTCTACGACCTCGCAGTAATGGTAGACATTCAAGATGTCACCCTCTGTCCATCTCTGAGCCTTGCCGATGTCATTCATCTTCAGCCTCAGAGTGGTAATGGTGATGCTGCTTCCCCTCACCATGATATTTTTGTTCGGGGTTATCTTCCCCTAGCCTTTGTAGACCCCTCTACTAACTGCAAGGCAGCAGTACTGGTTTTGGTCCGCCCCGGAATATTTCCGGTACCCACCATATCTGGTCGGCATTCCCCTATCCGCCACCTGGGGAGGCGCCTGGTGGAAGACTAGTAACTCCAACCCGGGTATCTCAAGCCTATACTCTGAAGAAATGTCAATTGCAATAAAATTGCACTTTTGTAATATTTACACAAATTTGTTGAGTGGGAAACAAGGAAACGAAGTATATTATTTATTAATGTTTCTGACACTTTCATTACCACTTTTGGATTTGAATTTTACCCCCCCCCCCCTCACTTTTCTCTCTCTCTTTCTTTATCTTTCTCGTGCGCGTGCGCACTCTCTTTCTCTCTCTCCAATTGGCACTATTTCAATCAACAAATCTACTGCGTCTCTCGTGACCCTGCTAACAACAAAGCAAGCCGCAAACTCAGAAAGGTTTAGGAACACTTTCCATTGTACATTCCGTTTTTTCAAGCAATCCTTCTTCTTCTTCCTTATCTCCTTTATCTGCTTTTGGGTTCTTTTCTTCTTTTGAACTATTTATCAGTGGAGGATTAGTCCCTGTGACGTCATTGCTGGGTTGCTTTACGCATAGCCTCTATAAGTGCATTGCGGAGTTTGGGGTGTGGCGAGCGGCCAAACGGCTTTATACATACTAAACCCCCGTAGACTTTACTTGCAGAGACAAATAAAACTGCCCGTCCCGTCGTTCGATTAAAGGGGAGGGGAGGGAAATTCGCGTGGAGTGGAGTACGAAAAACCAGGAGTATCGCGGTAAAGAAAGGGGAGAGAGGATGCCGTTCAGAATTTCCAGACAATTCGATTCACTTCGCCCTGGCTTCGATACGAGAACCGTGGAAAATAATTTTGTGGCTTAGAGGATATGTTTTAAACACGGAACTCGCTTCCGCACGCTTTCGAGTTTTCCACAAAACAAAAAAAGAGAACATGTACATATATAAACTACAGTTTTGGAGACGGTATTCAAAAAGCTTTCAGTGTATCGTGTGGATTAAGTATATAAAAGAGATAACATTCGTCTCTGAATAATGTTTGTTTACGAAATAATTAATTAGAAAGGAAGAGCAAGGATAAGATGGAAACCAAATGAACTTCTACTAAACTCAAAATGAACAGTTATAAATCAGAAAGTTCTTGGACTTGGTTTATTAGAATAACATAATGTTTCCTTTTTCCATAATGTTGTTCGAAATATGATTTTGAATCGACCCTTACTCGTATTTTGTTGAGAGAAATACTTTGCTTGTATTTTAAAAGATACAGGTCGATCAGAAAGTAATGGAACTTTCTGGGGAAAGGAAAGCTTTGAAAATCGTGATATCCACACCATTCACCAAACTTTCTGTAAATCAACAAAGTATTTCAATGTAGCACATAGGAATTTTTGTAGCCTATACTAGAGAATTCTGCACTTTGAAGTATCGATCTAGTTCAAACCTTGCGGTAGTCACTCCTATCCATGAACGCTTTTCCTTCGAAGGTGCCCAGGAGTACCGAGGACACCTTTAGTGTACAATTAGATAGGATACTGAGTGCAGATTAGAGCGCCAGGCAAGGAAGTACTCAAGAAAGTTGTCCAGTGAGATTTGAACCCGCCCTGCCCTAGTCGTAGTTAAACGTGCAACCACCTGAGCTACGTCGAATCCCCGATCACGTTTTGGTATCTTCGTAAAATTTCCACTTCTTTGACTTTCCACTACAAATTTCCACTTGAAACTTGTAGTACGGACACTTCATACTTGTTCGGTTTAGGTGTATTCTGGCCGAATGTCTCTTCGACTGTCTTTTGTGTGATTTCCTATCTTCATCTTTTGATTTAATATTCTCTCATGAATATTTCCTAATGAACAGCCGGAACTCAGTTGCTAGAAGTTAGTCTCCTGCTTGGAAGATCCTGGAATTGTTCCCAGCCGTCGGCCATCCTGCCTGATGTTTTCCATGGTTTTTCCTCAGTCACACTAGGCTTCAAACTAGATTCTCACGAACTTCTTCCCACATTCTCTGGCTTACCTAATCATGGCCTGAACTAAAGATGCCTTCAAGGAAATAAATTCAGAATGTTTGTGTGTCTGTTCGAATCTGTGAACCATGGTTTCTCAGTACCACTCTATGGTTCTTTCACCGCCTGTAAAGAGGTAAATAAACTCATTTTTTGTGGAGAATGAACTGTATTAAGCAATTAAGAGAGTTTTGTATGAAGAGCCATTTTTTAAAGTAAGTACCTTATTATTATCAAATCTTGAAATTTCAGAAGAGAAGAAAGTAGATTCTAGAAATGAAAGATTACGAATTTAATTTTGGACCGGAAGTATTAAAGTTTCCTCTTTCCTCAAGCCAGTCAAATCACGTGACTGTCGAGAAGGTACTTTGCTTTGTTTTAATAAGACACGTTTCCCTTATCTTCATGTCTCTTATATTCATTCATTCATCTGTAGAATAATGAACTACTAAAACTAATTGCAAAGGTTCTTTTCAAAACGATGATAATAATCAGTCAAACAGAAGAACGGTAAACAGTGGTTAGGTCTTCTTTTCTTAAAAGAAAAACGAAAATACAGAAAACAGAAATAATTTACCAGCGCCTAAAGGTCATAAATAAAATTCAATTAAGCAACATGTTCGACAGACTGAATAGCAAAGTTCTTTTAGAAAATATAAGAAACCAATTTAAAGTAAACATCAGGGACCTCTGTGATTTATATTCTAGATTTGATTGACGTAAATTCGGGTCTTTTACAAAAATACGTAAGTATGTAACTTAATAAGAGTTTGACAAAACTTTTCTACTATTATTGTTTATCAGACTTAAGATAGAATTAAAAGTTGGCCACATGCTGGAGGCCTACTCATCACCCAGATTTGACCTATTTACCGAAGGTATTTCTGGCTACTCCATCTTTGGCTAAAGGGTGAGTGGAATTTGAATTTATTTTAAAGCCTTTAGGCATCTCAGGTTCAGGTTGAAGTGTGAGTGACTTTTAATTCTACACAGAAAAATAAATCTGTCACTTTAACTACTTTTTCATGTGTTATTTTTTTTACAACCCCAAAATACAGAAAGATACATAATAGTGCTACCTACAAAATATACTACTGGCATTCTTTCACTTTTAAAGTTTATCACAGTTTTTTATACGTTTTGGGATAGCGCGACTCACAAAGAGATAGAGAGAGGGAGGTGCATACGCATTTTAAAATAAAAAAAAAAGAAAAGAACATAGATACTTTTGAATTCCCTATACACAGAGGTAACACCAGTACAGTAACTTAACGTCATAGCCGGAGAGGCATTGATATCATATTCTTTACGAAAGTAAAATTATACTTAAGTAAATTTAATTCCGCGATTCTTAACGTCCCGGACACGGTTATATTTTGGCCTGGACAAGAGAGGGTATTCCTGGTGGGTCGGTTCTGGTCAATCCGGGACAGTTGGCAGCCCTAGGTCTGAACCGGCTGTAGCTGACCCCAGGAAGCGGTGACCCGGTCTGAGAATTTAATGACCTGGGAATTTCCAGCGTTCTATTTTTTGTGCTCTGGAGGGGGATAATTCCTCCAGCCTCGTTCGCCCCTGAAACAAATGCAAGGAATAATTTGAAACTCTGTTTTGTTCTCCCGGTCTCCTAGCCGAAATCCGGTTACCTGGTCATTTATCCCAAGCATGGACCCGGTTCAAAACTTTCCCGAAAGGCCCGATTGACCCGGTGACCCGTTTCAACTTTGGAGACAAAATTTGGTGCATTAGTTCCCTGTGTTTAACATAACCGAACTATATTTCAATCTCTCTTTTTTTTTTCGTTAAAGGAGGTTATGCGGTTCAGACTCGGAAGCACTACATTTGAGTGTATCCTCGTATTATTTAAAGCTTTGGGATACATAAGTATAGAAAATTTTTGCTTTATTTCTGGAGAATATGACACACGAACATATATCACTTACAAACCACCTGTTTGTTTGAACAAAGTCTTCTCTCTCTCTCTCTCTCTCTCTCTCTCTCTTTCATTCTTTCTTTCTGTCTCACTCACACACACACACAGGTACACATCAGTGTTATATTTCTACTATCCACTCAGCACGTAATCCGTCAGCACTCTTGCAAAATGCTGCTCTTACTGCCCACACACACACACACATACATTATGACACTTGTCACACCGCCAAGGCTTCATGAGTCTTCTACCCACCTACTCAACCAACAATTTGTTGACGATCTCTCGTGAACTCTTTCAACAGTGGCATTGCTCTGCTAGCCACTGGCAGTCACCTTAAATTAGTTTGTAAACAACTCAACGCATCATTTTACACTTGAACTATTTTTTTTTTTAATTTATTTAATGTACATAATATTTTGCGGAATTTGCTAGAACAATCATATATGTAAGTTCTTATTATGAAGTATATCGACATAATTGGAGAAAGTCTCTACCTAGATACAATCAAATCTAAAGTCTTACTAAATGCCATGTAAACTAATACACTTATCTTCCACTCTTTCTATACACCCCACAGACTAGGTAAGGTAAGGTAAAATGAATTTTATGGGCGGTAACAGCACTATGGCTTACGCCCGTCCCGCTACAGACTAGGAAATTTATCATGTCTTTCTGAACGTTTCTGGCAGTCTTTACGTTTTCAAGACTACTTGTGTTAATATAAACACTTTGTTCACAACGTATCCTTATTAAACTACGACTTACTCATGTTTGCAACGAGCATCTTCAATATAAAGTGAGACTGAGTTATACGTAGTTCACTTTGTAAAAGAAAGAGGCCAACACTTAGAAGGTTTGCGATAAATTAGAACTCCAGTTGAATTCTTTTGTTTCCTCTCTAGTCTCAGAATTCCTTTAAACACTCGGTCAGTGTTGAATGAGCATCGCAAACTTCAACACCTCAACGAATCTGACACTGTGTTTGAAACTTTAATGTTAGTCCGTAACACATGCCCCCTACGTTGAAAAAAATACGCAAAAGTGGTGGTCATCCTTGTATCACTTTTCTTTATTAAAATTGTATTGAATTAACATCGGTAGTTTTTGCTTGTGTGATACCAGATATACCTTCCCTCACTTCGTTACCTCTGTACCTTAAAAAAACAATAAGCTTATTTTAACTTTTTATAGTACATCTGCGATAAAATTCCTTTAGTTTTGGGCTTTAGAAGGGTAAGTAATGTGACAACAGGTGTCTGGAATAATATTTTAAATTCTTCTTGCGCACTTAGAAGTTTCAGGGTTAATTTTCAAACATTTCTTCTACATATTTTGTTAACAAAATATCCTGAAAAAAAAATCCAGCTCACTCATGTTTGCATTAAATGCCTTCTGTATATAGTGAGATAGATGATGAATAAACTGTGGACTTCGTAAGCCCAACTTTGGTTAAAGCAATAGGTTATCATCAAGATGGACCTTGGTTCGATTCCCCGCTTGCGCTAAACATTTCTCTACCTCTTTATAAGAGTACATATTTAAAAATTGTACAAAAAGTTTTAATATAGAGATCGAAAGTAAAAGTTGTCCAAAAAATGATTAAAAGTTAATTTATTGGATGTGAACAAAAGAAGATTTTAGAAAACGTGAAAATAAAATGTATCGTCTGAATCACAGATAATGGCGTTGGAAAAAATAATTCAAGGTCCGATATTTTACGTGACATGGCAACAATGAAACGATATTCAATGCATATTTAAAGTAGACATTTCGTGAAGTCAGATTACTACGTATCTTGTTTCAGTGTTGCCAAATTCTTCAGATTTTTTCGGACATTTTCTATGACTCTGAGCAGTATATTTTCTTCAAGGTATGGACACTCTTTTTCAGTTATCTGTAATTGAATCTACATGATCTCCAACTACAGTTACTCTGACATGAGAACTTAAAAGAAAAGTTTGCAACTGGTAGATGAGGTCTCTGATTTGAAAGAAAAACAGCCTAGACAGTAAATAAAGCCTGCCGAGTGAGGTAGACATGTGGTCTGAGGCGTTAGACCAGCGTCTACAAGGTTGCGGGTTCGAGTCCCGCCTGAGGCATGGCTGTTTGTGGATTTTAACAAGCATTGCACTCATATAATCATGATGGGCCGAATTGAATTTTGAATTTGAATTTTTATTTATGGCCTTTAGGCATCTAAGGCTCAGGCCGAGTGAGGACCCGAAGTCAAAGTTGCTAAAATGGTCCATACAAAATAAAGTTTACCAAAATTTTACAGTAAAAAAAACTGTCTCTTAATATTGAGAAAACAAGCTCTTATCATATACATCGACAAACAATTATTTTAGAAATGAGATATCGGCATTTTAATTTAATTTAAAATGAGAGTATAATGGTTTGGAAATGAGATAAGTAGTCTTAATTCCAAATTGGCATGTTCTCATTTCCAATTAAATGAGAATGTTAATATCTCATTTCTAAGAACATTATTCTCAGTGCACAGACAAGAACTTTTTTCTCAATTTTAAGAAATAGGTTTTTACCCTGTACTTAACTCGCGTCTACACATACTTCCTATATTTTTCATATTCTTTTTAAAACATATACAGGACAATAATTGACAAGCAACAATGACATTTTTGAAAGTAGCCCCCATAGTACTTATGAATATGTACGAAATAAACTACTTGAGATTTTGAAACTGTTTGATTTTAACTGAGAAAATTGACTATCCGTAGTGGCGAATGTCGTACATCAGACTATGAAATTTCACATTTTTGACGAAGCTCATTAAAAAAAATGTGGGTTGGCTTATTTCAGAGATATTCATAAGTATTAACGCTTTTCCAAAAAACTTTTTTCTCGTCATTGTCCAGCATTAAAAAAATCATGAAGAAAAAACGTTGTACCGAGGTCTCTTTACTTAGATAACCCCCACTTTCTCTGGTAATTTTCTAAATATTTCCAAACCTATGATAGCTATAAAAAATGTTACAACATGGGCTACTAAATTCCTACGAAATACAATGTTTAGTTACCTTGACATGTTCGTTTATTAGTAATATCAATAAAATTAAATTATTACGTCATGTTTAATAACCTATTACTCAACAATTGGTAGCATAGACCTTGGGGGTGGCCGAGAAGTTAGAGCGCTCGCTTCCTGGAGGCGTGGTCACGGGTTCAATTTCCTCCAGCGTCTCTTGAACTGAGCTGTTCATCCCCCACATAGTCTTCTGTAAACCAAACTTTGTATATTAACCTAGCAAAACCCTTATATATTTTTTTTAGAAATTGTCATCCAATAGGAAGTAAATGGTAATTCATAAAGAAGCTCTATCGTGCGGAGAATAATAGAAGAAATATTGTGACCATTCCTAGAAAAGCCGTCGTGGAGTAACTAGTAAGACCATGCGAGAGGTCTGTAATTCGAATCTTCGTCATAATAGAATATTTTTCTGTAGTACATGTGCAAATGTTATGTTTTGTAATATCCTCTTGACATGCAAGTGCATGGGTAAAGATCTCGGGTTTAGTAGAGATGCACCTCTAACATAATGAAGACAATGAGTTATTGATGTAGTAGTATATCTACTTTTGATCAGTAGTGAGTGATTTTGTCGCACATGTTTAACGTTTCACCGTAACATCATTGCAATGCTACCGTAACATCAGAGTTTGTAACTGGGACAAAGACAGACATTTCACCGTCCCTGAAAAACATATCTGAAACATTCCAGAAAGAAACTACAATGTTGATGTAATGTTACCAAACTTGCATAGTTACCTACATGAAACGTTCCTGAGACTATCGTGTGTTGTTTTTTTAGTGTCTTGAAGACTACTGAAAAATTTACGGAGTTACTTGAATGCATTGACACAGTATAAAAGGGTGATAAATCATCGGTGTGCATTCATTACAAACGCGTAGCATAAAAAGATTACGGTTTTCTTCTCCAAATTCACCATTAGAAGTACATCTTCCAGTAGAATTGGCTACCCAAAAAATGTTCTTGAACACTCCTAAAAGACTGACAGCTCCTATAAATAGAACTCTAAAAAAGAAATCTGTCTAGAGAACCCAATTGCATTTCATTGTTTTGTGCTAGCTTTAATTGATTGTTGAAAACTCATTGCATTGACCACCACCACCACACCCCCTTCATATATTTCTGAATACGCCATTGGTTACACTGGTATGTGGCACGTTACCAGTTACACACAATTACTTCCAAGCGAAAAACTAATAGCATTTCGTTTATTCAGGTGGTAGCGGCGGCGCTGCTGTCGATATTTTCTTTCTTCTTCTTCTTCTTCTTCTTCTTAATGCTTTTTCCGTAGTGTAATACTAAAGAATCTGGCAGCCTTGCCAAAGTGACGTAAGACAAACGTCAGTTCTGACGTGTGCCAGACATCGCTTTTGTTTGTCGCTCAAATAAACATCATTTTTTTTTTTTTTCCTTCCCTAAGCTTTTGTAAACTTTGCATTTCATTTAAGGATTTTTATCTCCTGACGTTTATATCGTTCGCTGTGAATTTCGAATGCCATAGAGAACATGAGATGTTAGGGGTGTGGGTAAAAGAAATGGAAATTTATTGTCGCTTATATTGTGCTGCTGACGACAATTCAAGTTTTCGGAAATATGTATATAGGAACTTCAAGTATTATGGAATACTATTTTTCATTACTTCATTATTGGCGTATTACTATTCGGAAAACATTGTATATCTAACGAAATCATACCTTGAATTTTGAAGATCATTGATAAACAATTAAGACCTTACGATTATGGAAATTTTTGTATTATTTCTAAAAATGTGGATTCAGATAGTAATATGAAATAATCGGGTATTATGAGATACTTAGCTTTTGTGATATAAAATTAATGGGATAAGAATTCAAGGGGAAAGGTTGTTGTCATTGCAGAACTGTCGAAATATATTATTTGCAAAAGTCACAAACGTGCTCTTATTTTCTCTGCACATCCACAATCGTTGTGCGCCTATATTAAACAAGATAAACACTGTATCCACAGCTCTTCCCTGGAGTCGTCAGAAAATTTGCTCCAACAAAACGAACATTCAGCATCATTGTCACTTGGAATCGCCTCAGGTAGGAATGCAAGTTCTACTATTCGATATGGACTACTATGGACTATAACTGTTCCATATTACCCGACACGCCATCTTGAAAATGAAGCCGCTGATAACCATAATTTACGGTACAAGGAATCAAAGCGGCTTTCACAAGTCCAGTAATAGCATATACATTTGCAATTGCATAATCACACCCATGTATTTCAATGTTTTCCTAAAGACATTACAAAACATACCTGCAAAATTTCTGATGACTTGCTAATTACGATTCTTGCGTATAGCTATCGAACCCTAATTGATTACGGGGAATTATGGGAGTGAGTAGAAGTAGTTCTCGTGCTTGGCAGTAGTAACAGCCCATCTCAAGAAGATTAACCGTTTTCTATATTTTCAGCTTGAACTCTCGTGATATTCATTGCGTTGTTACAAGCTTCTGGACTGAATAGAGATACGCGTTGACCGAAGCTAAGCAACTGATTATTTCTTCTGTGACCTCTGCTGAAGTCCATCTTCTTGAAATTGTTCCTTCTTCATCCTGCTAAAAGTACTTTCCCAATTTTTTTCATTACACTTGGAATTTTTCCATCATATACTTTTCTGTTTTTCTTTGCTAGTTCATACATCGAAATAGTATAGTTCTGTATAGAAATTCCAAATTATTTTATAATTTTCTCTTTAATTCTAGTTACCTAGGTCCCATTACGTCTCTTAAATGCGAGTATTAGCTTTTTCCTTATCATGATCTGCTTTTTGGTTTTCTTCAAACTCTTGCTCTTCTCGATTGCTTTACTAACAATAATTTTTGTTGTATTTTCGTACGTCCTTCTTTATTTTCTTCGTTACGGTTTCATTTAATTGTGTTTTTAATCTTCATAATGATATTTTCTCCTTCCTTCATTTCATCAAAAGATAAGTTTCTTCTAAAATGTTGGTCTTTCTTTTTTTAATTTTCTTTTCTTGTTCTCCTAATGTCTCAGCCGGTATTTTATTTTCGTAATTGATCTCTTCTTGATTTTTTTCTCTTCCAAGGCGTTGAATCTGTTGGTTAGTTCTATCACAAATTTGTCTATATTTTTGTTATATTTTCTCAATCTGAAATTAGCAGGGTTTTTTTAATAAGCTCCTTGTATTTAGTTTTGAACTTACATCTTACCACTCTATGACCATCGGAATTCAGAACAGACACACATTTAATGATGTCCTTATTATTCGACATAACATAACCTAACTCATTTTTAGGTAGATTTCGAAGAAAATATATATTGAGATTATATATATATAAATATATATATATATATATTAACACGCTAGCGGCCATAGTTTTGAAGATATTTGAACCAAATTTTTATATGTTGTTTCTAGGCTTAATAGCTCGGTTAAGTTCGTTAATGAGCAAAATCGGTAGCCATCTTGGATCCAAAATGGCCGCCGAACCCATTGTTGTATAGAATACACAGCCTAAACCGCTGGGGCTATTGAAATCAAATTTATCATAAAGGTACAACATCACTTTTTGATTATGAAAATGTTACCTAATGAGTTCAAAGACGCCATCTTGGATCCAAAATGGCGGACCTAAAAATCCATTTTCCAC
>JAGDQP010069172.1:0-10923 GCA_022664845.1 Lepisma saccharinum
ATAAATATATATATATATATATATATATATATATATATATATATATATATATATATAAACAACGTTTTATCAAATCACATACAAAGCTGAACCTCATTATGCTGATATGTGTCTTACGCCATTATCTGTCGAGATATTACGTAACTTAAGACCATGTAGTGACAGTGAAAGTACAAACTGACATTTAACGTGAAAACTCCTTGGCTTGACAGACGGTCTACCAAACAGTTTTTGTTCCAAGATATCACAATGACCACGCAAAGACTCCGAATCCTCGAAATTGGGAACCCCAGTACAAGCGACAAAGTGAGCGATAACTTTCGAGTAGACAGCAGCTCCAACGTGAACAGCATACACATATTTGTGTTTGAAAGCACATGAAAAATAACGGAAGAATACATGTATTCTTACCACATAATCTATTCCAGGCCTATTCAAGGCAATATTTATTGTGTAAGTAGATGAATCATGGTGTGGACGGAGTGATGACTGTTCATCAGGTCTGTAACGAACTATGAAGTTCATCAATGCTCGTGGAGGCTGAAAAATGAAATAAATAAAAATATCAGCAAGAACACTGCATACATATTACGAACGAAAAAAAAAATACGTATTCCATTATAAATTCTTGTAAATTTAATAAGAAACAAAAGAGACCCTATTTGTGACAGGATACGATACTCATTCATTTTATAATTGATTCTTAGCAGAAACTGAATTATAAATAACGTTTATAAAATTTCGGTCTACAGGAAATATGATGAAAGCGAAAACTAAATAGTTTTTGAAAACTTCTACACCTGTAATAATCTTAAATGTAAACCCTAGAATTTTTACTTTCTTATCTACAACCCTAACATCGTTAAATTCTCAGAGAACTTTTTCACATTTGAATATTAACCATTTAACTAATATCTCACATTTCTCTTTTAACCATTATCGATGGTTTAATTAACTAAACAATTTGAGCATACTTAACTACATGTCCGCATTAACAGCTGTCGTCCGATATACTTCAGTTGATAATGTTTACAGACAATTTCCCGACGAGTATCATACTGAAATGTTCACAAGTTGTAGCACACGTTGACAGAGGAAAATATGCCCAAGTTCGAAGTTTCGCAACTTCTTAGAATCGAAGTTTCATCATAGCCCCTGAAGTCATGTCATATATGCCTGTGATGGGATATGAATCTTATTTACCTGTACTTCTTTTCCCACGAATTCAAATGTTGCAAACTGCAGGTAATAACAGTCGGCTGTGATTATAATCTCTAGTACGAAATCTGTGTATCGATTTCAAAATATCATACGTATAATGAACCGTAATATTTTCACTAATAACCTTACTTTCACTACAGAACTCATGTCCTTGTACGCAAGAGCTGAAATGAATTCCCCACATTTCAGGACGAAATTGACATGTGTATTTTCTGTATACATGTTTATGTGGACGCAACTAGTCCCATCTCATGGAAGTATAGAGCAATGATTCTTGCACACACTGTTCTAAATTAAGAAAACAATGTTCTTCTGGAGTTATTACCAATGCCATATGTTTTCTATTATCAGTACATATATACTCGCAAATCTACACAAACTGTATTTCTGGAAATAAAGCATTGTTTGCTCGCAATTAAATAACGGCATTAATTTTCACAGCCCCTCAAACGTTTGCACTCATTAACAAGCAGCTTTGTCAATGACGAACTCCTTATAACTCAGGTTCTAAATTGCAAAACTTTTAGGACTTGGCATGTTTACCTGTCCACAACTCTGGAACTTTTAATGTGATACTCGTCGGGAAGTTAGCGGCCATCCACTGTAAGTGAAGCAAACCCTTACCAATATTAAGAATACTTGTATGTACGAGGGTAAGTCAATATATAAGTCGTAAAATGAAATATTTTCAAATTGCTGCAATGTGAAATTGTGTTGTGAATATAAGTTGTTGCACTGATTGATCATTTAGGCAAGTGTCGGTGTAGCTGACAACACCTGTATCCTATATGGCGCTAGTAGATAGCTCTCATGCGACGCTGAGTCATTCGAGTGCCAAGTGGCAAGACTACTCGTGGAATTTCTGCCCCAGGGTCACATTGTCACTGCAGCCACGTATTGCAGAACCCTGACGAAGTTACGGTCAGTCATTCGCAGGAAACGTCCAGGTGCTTTCAGACAGAGTTCTTCTGTTGGATGACAACGCTCGTCCTCACACTGCGAATCTCACAATGGCTCATATACGGACCCTAGATTGGGAACGACTGGAACATCTGCCCTACAGTCCGGATTTGGCACCATCCAGTTTTCACCTCTTCAACCCAACGAAGAATCACCTGGGTGGTCGCCGGTTCTAGGATATGGAGGAGGTCCGTCGAGAGGTTACCAGCTGGCTACGACACCAACCAAAAACTTCTTCGCTGCTGGCTTTGAGGGACTCGTGAAACGTTGGAACAAGTGCCTAAATGTTCTTGGAGATTACGTTAAAAATAAACCAAATTTCATCAGGGAACTATTTCAACTTCTTTTTCTATTCAATTTTGCGTCTTACATATTGAGTTATCCTCGTACAATAACATGTATTTATTTATATATTTCAAAATCTTTCAAATCTCCCTTTCTACCTGAGTAAATTTCATTATGTACAAGAACAGTAAACACTGAAAATAATTTACACTATGATCTATCAAAGTAAAACCTGGGATTTGAGATATTTAACTATTTTATTTAATTTAGAAGTAAGGTCAACTTTATTTACAATAGCAATCTAAATTCAACTGAATCTACTGAAAGCCAGCTACTTCACTATTTACCTACTTCGAAGTATATTTTATTATGTACAAGAAGAATTGGGAAGATTTTTTACTCAACACTTTCAAAGCAAAAATACAATTTGAAATAATACTTTGAGTTTTCATTAAAGTATGAAAAGAATGACGTAGATACAATGTATTGATGGAAATACATGATTATTTCGAGGTGCTGAACCGTTCATCTTTTCAGAGTAATAAAAGATGTTTTAGTTCTTTTTACCACGAACATTTGGCAGTATTCTCTCTGAAGTGCTTACACTATTAGGGGTCCAAATTCTCCTTATCTTATAACATCATCTTATTTTTTAAACCTTACATTATCGTCGTTTCAAAGTTCGGCAACAAAACCAACACTACCCTTAAACGTCTTTACAACTGGGAGATTAATCGAACAAATTTCATTATTAGTCAAAAATAAGTGTTACCTCTTTCTTGTGCTTTCCAGTGGGCAAGTTCGAAATCAACTACACTGAACTCGACATTATATTAGATATCAAAATGCTAATTTAATAACAATTGACATCAAAAGCGAAAGATCTCGGATTCGACTTTCAGTATCTGATTAACGTCTGAAAGGCATTTCTGTGAAGAACGACCACAGAAAGTGGTTCTGCGCGTATCACCGTGCCATTAAATTAAATTTTACTGAGGACTTTACATTTATGCGCTTGACAGCATCTAAAGGCTACATTTGTACATGGGAGGAGGAAAGGGGAGGGAGACGTTTTGGCCTTAATTCACGCTACCACTCCAGCATTCGCTGGTGATAGATCTGAATCTGCGTTCCTTCACCGTAACGATCCGTAGGCTGACAAGCAAACATACTGATAAGAATTACATATATATATATATATATATATATATCATCATCATCATATTCAGCCGTTTTCTATCCACTGCTGGAGGAAGGCCTCCCCCTTTTCTTTCCACATATCTCGGTCTGCTGATATCCTCATCCATGTAGCTCCTGAAAAACGCTTGATTTCATCTACCCATCTTACATTTGGACGTCGTCTCGGTCGTTTCTTTTCTCTAGGAATCCACTGTAGTACATTTGTCGTCCACCTTCCATCTGTTCGTCTAGCTATGTGACCGGCCCATCTCCACTTCATCTTCTTCGCAGTCTTGATTACATCCTCTACCTTTGTTTGTGCGCGAATCCATTCATTTCTCTTCCTGTCCCTCCTGGTTATTCCTAGCATGCACCTCTCCATTGCTCTTTCTGTGACTCTCAATCTTTGAGTCGTTTGCGCATTCAATGTCCAAGTTTCGCAGCCGTATATCATTACAGGTAAGACACATTGATTATAAACTTTACGCTTCAGACACATTGGAAGTTTGCTTTTGAAAATAAAGTGTAGTCTTCCAAAAGAACTCCACGCCATTTTACATCTTCTATTTATTTCATCAGTCAACTTTCCATTCGATGTTTTAAGCTGGCCTAGGTAAACATACTCATCAACTATGCCTATTGTCTCTCCGTTAATCTTCACTTCCTTCTTTGCAGCATGTTGGTTGTACATTACTTTTGTTTTACGTAAGTTCATTTTAAGGCCTATTTTCGAACTCTCGTTACTCAGTTCTTCCATTCTGGTTTGTAGTTCTTCTGCACTTGAAGCAAACAGGACTATATCATCAGCGAACCGTAAATGATGAAGATATTCGCCATTAATTTTAATTCCAACTTCATCCCAGTTTAAATTCTCGAACACTCTCTCCAGGACCGCACAAAACAGTTTCGGAGAAATTGAATCTCCTTGCCTTACCCCTTTTCCAACTTTAAATTTTTCACTGTCTTGATGCAGCCTAATGACAGAAGTGGCAGTCGAGTAAATGTTTCGCAGTAACTTGATGTATGCACTTTCGATGCCTTGATGTTCAAGTGATTTAAGTACTGCTGACAAGGAGACCGAATCGAAAGCCTTTTCAAAATCTATGAATCCCAAACATAGTGGAAGTTCATATTCATTAGTCCTTTCCATAACTTCATTCAATGTTTGTATGTGGTCCATTGTGCTAAATCCACGACGAAATCCGGCTTGTTCCCTTCCCTGATTAAAATCCAAGTCTCGTTCAACACGATTCAAAATAACTTTGGTGAACATTTTGTATAGGACTGACAGTAAACTAATTGGTCTGTAGTTTTCTACGCGTTCTTTGTCCCCTTTCTTGTACAACAAAATGATAACGGCATTGTTCCAACTTCTGGGTATTTCTCTCTTCCTCAAGCACATCGAGAATAATTTAGCAACTTCCTCTTTCATCTTTTCACCTCCCCATTTAAACATCTCTGCTGTGAGTCCATCTTCTCCTGGTGATTTTCCGTTCTTCATCCCTCGAAGTACTTTATCCACTTCTTCTTTCATTACGTCTGGGACATCAACATCAATTTCTTCTGAATCTTCATTTCCTAGTTCTTCCTCGGAGTAGTACAATTCTGTGTAGAAATTTTGAAATATGTTTATAATTTCTTCCTTATTTCGTGTTACGGTCCCGTCTGGTCTCTTAACTGCAATTATTTGCTTTTTCCCTATCATGAGCTGCTGTTTGGCTTTCTTCAGGCTCTTGTTTTCCTCGATTGTATTTTTAACAAGATTTTCGTTATATCTTCGTACATCCTCTCTTATTTTCTTTCTTACGGTTTTATTTAGTTCTATGTACTCAATCCTCTTTATGCAATTTTCCTCTTCTTTCATTTCCCTTCTTTTCTTCATCAAGAACTTAGTTTCTTCTGAGATTTTGCTCTCTGTTTTCTTTCTGATTTCGTTATGATTAGAATGTTAAAGTATGTGCGCATGCGTATTTTAGCCATCGAACGCAATTGCTTTGGGAGATATCGATATGAAAATTAGATGCTCGTCTGTGGAGAGTGGTCAAAAAGTGTGGACATACCCTTCTGGTTTTAAGTTCCTGAAAGAAATTGAAAGCAAATACATAGTAATGGGTACTGGGTGGAAGGTGCTACCCTGCTGCATGGCATGTTCTTCATGGTATGGCATTATTGTGACAGATAAGGGTATGTGACATTAGCATGAAGTAACGATGCAATAACCTGAAAACACTCATTTCACTCTGAAATAACAAAGGAACTAAAACCAAATGCATACAAATTGTTCCTTGGTATAGAGCCCTATCGATATGGATTTGTATTCAATTAGATTTCATTTCCTTCGTTATTCCAACAATTCTAGCCCAGAATGACCCACTTCCCATTTAAGAAAATCAACTGAGATTCAACATGGTGGTCATGAAGGACATACCCTTCAGCAGATAGTAATGGGTACTTGGTGGAAGGTGTTATGTATTTTCCACCCATTTCTTTCAGCAATTTAAAAAAAAAACATACTATTTCTACACTTATTGATCAATCCCCACGGACAGAATTTAACTTTTATATCACCGATACTCTCAAAGAAATTGCGCTCGAGTTGCCAAAATTTGCATGCGCACATCCTTTGACCTTCTAATCATGACAGAAGAAAAAAATATATAATTCTTTTCTGCCCCATTAGTATGTTTGTGAGACCTTCGCCAAAAGACCACGTGGGCTATTTATCTATCAAAGAATCTCACAAATCGTACAAATGTTACCCAACACATTTATGATCGCGGTTACAGAAAAGTCGGTAATAGTAAGTTATATATTCCCGCCTACTTAACCTGCTAAGCACCCCAGATACCAATGTTGGCAAGAAATCCAATTAACCGCGTCTGTCAAATTCGGAATAAAAGGCGGGAAAATCCCGTGTTCTCCAACTACAGCTAAGCAGAAAATGATCTATTTATGTGACGGCTCTTTTACTGCCTGATACCTACACGAAACAGATAAAGTAAATCATATTTTTCTTTCCCCGAAACTTTGCATTTATGAACCAGCTACCACCGTCACTCATAATGATTCGATGAGTATAATCTAACAAAATATTCATGCGTTAGCCAAAATTCAAACCCAGAACCACAACCTTCTGTTCCAGAAAACAGTGGCTGATTAAAGTGATTATATTTCTACTCACTGTAAGAAGAAAAAAAAGAAGGTGTAAATGATTCCTCTTCATGAAAAACATGTTTAAAATGACTATATATTTAATCAACGGAACCACAGAAACATAATATCGTACAAAGAAATGTGTTTGTACAATATGTGTGTAAATAATGCATTTTCGAAAGCATGGCAATGACACCGCCACCAGTTCCCAAGGTTCACACTATACAAAAGGACAAAAGTGCAAAAAAGTGTACACCATCTGACACCATTAAACAAGTCACAGTGCACAGGTGGGAACAAGACTTAGAGATTTTGTCTTACGTCACTTTCGTAACCGTCGTACACACGGACTTGAAGGGGCTGAACATATTCTTGGAGAAAATAGAGCCACTGTTGTTCTAATTCCACTTGGTTCATGTGGATATCTCGAGTTGGAACGTTCTCGTAGCCCCCATCGATTCGTGGATCCTAAAGGAATGAATGTCATTAGATATAACATAAAAACATTAGTTACAATCAATGATAAGAACTACTGACTATAACTATGGCTTTGATAACTAGTACCATGCAATTTCCTTCTTCTGTATTTTTATTTCACTGGCACTTCAAGCAAAGGCACCTTGAAAAGGCACTAATGGATATAACAACATAGTCTAACGGAACGAGAATGGAAGTTTTAAATTTTTTATACGATTACAACAGAAACTGAATACAGTAGGTTATCAAAGCCACAGTGTCATGAAAGTACTGAACTATTTATCGTTAACCACCTACATCATGGAAGTAGCCTATATAAACATGTTCCTGAAGTGGACGAATATAAACTCTCAGGAACTCCATCCAGTGAGGTTCCAAGCCTACTTGCTTCATGTGAATATCTCGGGTTGGAACATTTTCATAGCCTCCATCCAACCGTGGATCCTGGAAATAATCTTGTACATGTCACTCTTAAAACATAACAAGTATAATTCATTGTTCCGACATTCACAAATTAAAATATTATTCTTTATTTATGTGATATTGTTTAAAACAATCTGAAAAGTATCTTTTTCTTTTCGAGCACATATAAAAATTGCTACTGCAATCCGGTTTTACCTATCTGGTGCAACCTTTTGTGTAATATTTTTCTTAGCCAACCACATGACTGCATTCTTTGACGTACAACATGAACTTGAAATTCTTTTATGACCTTCAGGCAACTCTGGCTCAGGTCGCGATAGGCTAGGTGAGAGGACATTGAAATGGCCTATTTTGGAGACAATACCGGTATTTACCTAGTGTGACTGAGGAAAAACCCTGGAGAACCTCAGTCACAGTTGACGGACGCTGGGACCGCTCCCAGGACATTGCAATTGCTAAGTCAACGCTCTACCAACTGAGCTACGGACGCTCGGTGACGTCAGCATGAAGAGAACCCCTAGATTTGAAGTCGAATTTGTGTGATTTTCTTATTGTAATATTAAACTGGAATATTCTGGGTCAGAGAAACACTACCACAACCATTAATTGATGAAACAACAAGTGAGGGGACCCCGTGACGCTGGTTCGCAAAATTCCAGTCAGAAGCATACAAAGTGAAGTTCCTGGTCACCGCTCCGGATCCAGCAATTCAATCGACTTGAATGTCAACTAACCAACAGTCACAATAAAAATGGAAGGTTTGATCAGTGGGTAATTGCATGTGCGAACATGGAAAGCATGATACGTTACCTCGAGATGTTATATTTTTTTCTTCATAAGAAAGAAGTGGAACGATTTCTGCTAAGTATCTCATTGTAACTAGCCATGAGAATGGGATCGAATATGAGATGTTACGCCAGATGCTAGAGTGCAGGAACATAACCAAATCAATCTTACAATCCAAAAAACTATGACCAATGTACAGAGGTCATCTGCTGAGATTTTCCATTATTAATTTCTAACACCTAATGAGATCATCACAGTAGAACAATAGAATAAGGATATTCAACAAATAAGTGAGAAACTGTATGTAATACAGTGAGAGTTAGTCAACAGTCATTATAACACGGATCTGCAAATCTAAGAACAAATTGTCCACAAAATTAACAGTTAGGATACGACATTCACTTGCATCTAGCTTTCTCTACAGCACTTACATCAAAGAATCTCAACTTCAATAAGCAATTAGACTGGTTTCTATTTGCGAGAACTTTTAATAGTGATGTCTCTTTACCGGCTGTTGAAGAGAGCACACACATAAAGTGACCCGTTGACAGAAGAACTGAAGGTGTTGGAATTGGTGAAGTACGATATTCCTCCTTCAGTTATTTCTGTTTCAGGCACGCAATCGGCCACTTGAACTGTAACAACCTATTAATACCTATTATACGTAACTCTTGCTAGTTAGTACGCGATAATATTGTCAAGTATGGTCAACTATTCAATAGTTCATACTACTGTTCGCGTCGTCTCCTTCACCACCAATAAAATAAGATAACTGGGAGTATTGAAACTCATCTATTCACGACTTAATCCGAACCGTGACAATAATCTGTCAATTTGCATATTTATCATGTTGGAATATTTCACAAGAACCTATATATTTTTTCCATAGTGCAATATTCTATTCTGGTTACTGATGAGACTACCATTCATGTCGTTTATTACACTTCTCTTTCTTTCTCTTAAATTTCACTATTTTCGAAAGAAAGAAATCGAGTTATGCTACTTTGAAATAAATATACTGTTAGATTTAAAGTGCGAGGGAAAGTAACTGAGTAAATATTCCACAGTAAAATGGACATGCATTCACAAATAGTGAAATATACATTCTGAAGTAAATGTATTTTGCTGCCTCTCCACGAGATGGCAAATGTGTGAACCTCGCTCAAGCCGAGAGGCAGTTGTTTCAAAATGGCAGCTATGCTTGAAATGTTCAACTAAGCGAAGCTGCGGAGTGTGATCTGGCTTCTGTGGTCAAATGGAGAGAAACCACCTGAAATTTATCGTCAGTTATGTGCAACGGATGGTGAACACTTGCATGACATTCACAAATGTTCGTAATAGGTTTGCAAAGTTCAAAGCAGGGCGTGTAAATGTCTTCGATGAAAGCAGCTCCGGGCGGCCTCGCGCATCCCACAAAGATAGCAATGTTGACGCTGCGAAGGCAATCATTCAACAGGATTTTTCGCCTTTTGGGCCTACTGAAAAAGGAACTTGACGGAAGACACTTCAGCAGCCTCGTTGTGACAGCTGTGTGTCGTTGGTTACGTGCCCAGCCGAACGATTTCTACTGCATGGGCATGGAAAAAATTGGATTCACGGTGGAACAAATGTATCAATGTGAATGGATGCTATGTGGAATAGTACAGTATTGTTCAATCTTCAAAATGTATGTTTAAGTTTTTGTGAATACATTTCCGTTTCATTGTAGAAAATTTACTAAATTACTTTTTAAGTTTCCCTCGTAACTATCCCTTTAGGGAAGTTTTAATTCCGTTGTAATAAAATCAGTTCACTTTACTTAGTGTAAAAAAAACAGACATTACCTAAAATAAAAATAATCAATTTTGAAGCTGTGAATGTTTAAATGAATTCAACAAACTAATTATGAATACTTGTTTTCAAAACAAAATTAAGGGAAATTACTTCTTCCATGAATATTATTTAAAAAATAAAGAGAATACTCACTTACAATTATTTAAATAAGACAAATCACGACCATTTTATATATTATACTGTGTGGACCATGAGTTGGCTAGAAGTCAACGTATATCCGTTGCTAATTTTGAGATACATTAGTTATAGGAATTTTAGATATCTGAAGACAACATAATTTGTAAACAATTATTTGAATGTTAATATCAAGTATCTCATAAATCAGTTCCATCATTACAAAAGACATTTTTTTTTTATTTTACAAGAACCCATGCTGAGAATACGTGTTCTTAACTGTCTGTTACTATCAAGGACAACCGTAGAGACACTCAAACTTAGCGATGAGTACTTTCAACAAGCAAGTACGATAAACTGAATTACCTGGACTTTCACACTAGTCAAACTTTTTCGCATGTGTCCGGATTTTAGACAGTGAATTTCAGAAAATAATAAAAAATTACCTGCTACATACTCGAACATTTTAGAAGCAAAAATGGTTTTAATTTC
>JAGDQP010069173.1:0-10923 GCA_022664845.1 Lepisma saccharinum
CGTGAACCGGGAGGAACATTCCTGGGAATCCACAAACAGAATTAGCAGCGATAGTACTAGTCACCGTCATCAGATATCCGTCCTCATTCAACAGACGTCGGAGAGATTGCAGAACAACATTGAGAACCGTTTACAAATTACAAGCCGTTGCTATGGACTGCTTGGAAACCACCAACTACGAGGGTAGTTTACCATCTTCCAACAACCAGCTGCTAACTAGTCCTTGGGTCCTGTCCTGGTTACCTGAATTTCAGTCTGTTCCGCCTTAAGCCATTCCAGAAGAGCTGGAATGGGCGTCTCTATAGCCAGCACGCCAGCTGGGGTCAATTGACCATTCTCATCGTTCCATTGCTATCTGAAGAAGGTTCTGGGTACTAGTCCTGCTAACATCCAAGGTTATCGGTTCTAATCACGCTGGTGACCACGACGCACCGACAACTGGGTAAGTAAGTCCATGTTTGTTTATTGGCTAGTTTTATGGATTGTTGATTTATGGTTGTCCGTCTGTCCTCGGTTAGACCTGTAAATATATGGGTCAATAAATACCCCCTTTGTGATATTGTGACTATCCTTTATGTTACATATCTTACAGGATCCTGATGTTCTACCTCTGATTACGTTCTAGCCTCCGAAGTACCATACTTGCGTACGCCTGCTTTTAACAAAGTATCTTTAGTCGCACCAAGCGTGCACCGGGATGGTACACAGAATTCTGGACGTAGTTCCAAAGTCATCAATATATAGTCATATATAAATTTAAATCCAACATTTTATCATTTGGTTCTTTTCTTTAAAAATACAATTTTTCGCTTATAAAAGCAAAAATACTTATTAGAAAAACTT
Organism: Lepisma saccharinum; assembly: GCA_022664845.1. Taxonomy (NCBI): domain Eukaryota; kingdom Metazoa; phylum Arthropoda; class Insecta; order Zygentoma; family Lepismatidae; genus Lepisma; species Lepisma saccharinum. The sequence goes on from JAGDQP010069173.1 coordinate 844, forward strand.
ACATTTAAATGTAGCTAAATGGATTTTTTAAATTTTCGGTGAAAAGATCTTTAAAACACACACACTTCACGCAGCACAGATATCCACGGGAGGTCGTGTATATGTATCTTGAACATGCATGGGATGGGATCGGAGCAAAGTTATTATTTGGTTTGAATAAATCGGAACTTTGACAGGAAACCGAAAACTTCTTAATATGAAAGTCCATTTGTTTACGTAAGATTGAAGTGTACAATGCGTATTGTGTTATATCTTTGATTTGCCTTGCACTTCATTGATGACTTTATTAATATATTTCTTTACTCTTTCTTGTAGATAGGTGTTCACATCCTTACATAAGATTAATGATCTGAGATTTGTAAGTACACATTTGATAACTACAATCACGTATTTCTCTTTAAACACGCATTCTTAAAAAATGTAGTTTTAATCAAATTATTTATTTACACTTAAATATTTACTAAACATATTCTGAAGATTTTCCTTCTACACTGTCATCAATATTCAAAGTATAAATTAAATTTTTAATCTCATAATTAAAATACGGTTAACGAAGTTATTTCCAGTAAATGAAGCAAACTAATGCATTTCTTCTAAACTTAAAAAAAAGTAATTTTCTATTTTCTTTATACGTAGTACTTGCACATTAAATTGAATTTTATTTAAGGCCTTTAGGCATCTTAGCTCAAGCCTGGATAGGGAAGGGGAAAGAATTCGGGAAGGTGTCGGTCAGAGCCTATGTTGAAGGTGCTATCCCGGCATTTGCCTGGCCTTACTGAGGAAAGCTCCTGGAAAACCTCAGTCAGGCTGGTCGGCTGCTGGAATCAAACCCACGATCTCCCGAATGCTACACCAACGCTCTACCACTTTCTTTAAAGAAAATTGGCTTTAGTATGTAATGTTCTCAGCTGTTCTAAAGTGTTGTATGTTAAAACACACTCTAAAAGATCCATGCCCAGGGTGTGATTCGAACCTACGATCCTTGAGTCGACAGATTACGTGCTAGACCGTTCGACCACCCGGATCGACATACCACTGACCTACGGCGGCTTGGTAGTATTTGCACATCTTGTTGTTAATGTATCCTAATGAACTCCGGATAATATACTTCTTCATTCACGAAACCTATTAAATAACTGTGTATCATTGTTCCCAGCGTTTTGGTGTAGCTGCAGAGTGCTGGCTTTGCATCAGAAGGTCTCAGATTCGAACCCAGCGGCTGTTATACAGAGGATTTTTCTGTAATGAATTCCTTCAGTCACACAAGGCTATTGTTGTTATTATAATCATCAAAAAGGTTTAGCCATATTCACTCCTATATCCTTCTCCCCTACTCTATCACAGTCTTAGCCAAAGATGACTAAAGGCATTCACACCATTCAATTCATTTTACCAGCACCTAGTCCTTCAAAATCATGTCGTAACAGCCATATTACTTCTTTTGACTAGCACTAATGACCATTTTACACTGAGTTGTCAAACAATTAAGATAAACAATCAATACAAAAGGGGTAAAAAATGAACAAATACATTAACAGAAAAAATATCAAGATATAAAGCAAGACAAAATCAATACCTCAACTTAAATCTGATATCGATATCAGTTTTTTTTTTTTTTTTTAAAAATTTTTTTATGGTAAAGCAAAATCAAGATAGTTCGAAACTCGGTTATACTGAGATGACAATCTGTAAATTAGGGAACGCTGTACAGTAGCAAGCCAGGGTGTTCGCAAAGCAAACAGGTCATTACCTCGAGTGGATCTAACAGGAACTCGAAAAAACAACTCATGACGAATATCGATAGATTTGGAATGACGATGAACAATTTTATAGAGGTATTTGAAATCATGCAAATATTTTTTTTTTATAAAAATCTTAACCTGTTCCTCAACCAGTCAAACGCCACAGCGTTGAAGGCTAGTATTTATGGGTAATATTATAATATTAAAATTTGCTTTTAAAATACAGAAATATATAAAAGTATGTATTACGTCGCTTACGTAGCTCTGCAAATTTCCATCATTGTATGATGTTGGGAAATGAGCTAAATTAATGTTGCAAGATTTTAGGACACCACAAACTATTGTAAACTAAAGAAAATAATGTAAAAAACAGCTACTTTCCTGATTTCAGGAAAAGAAAAATCTTGGAACCCTCAAGCGAGATTTGAACACGGGTTCTTTAGTTGGAAGTCGAGTATCTTTGTGACTTAGTTAAATCGCCTCTGAAGAAATCATTACAACTAAACAGTTTAGAAGGTATTGCCCAAACCCTGAAAATATAAACATAGCTACTTCCACGGCTTACGTTATGTTATAATAACTTTATTATTCTTCAAGTACGGATCGCAATCCCCCATTTACGAAGAATATTTCCCTTTCTATTTATCTTTTTTTTTTAAAAAAAAAAAGTAATTAAAATAGCGTCCGCAAACACTTGATCAGAACTGCATATTCGGTTACTGTATGAAACCGTTTTATTTTTCTGTGCATGTGCGAATATCACGTTGAAAGGGGAGGTGAGAACTTGCAACTAAGCAATAGAAATATCTCGATGGTTTTGACCGACAACTTTCAAACACATCAGGAACATTGCAAGTAGTTATTGGTGCATACATCTGAAATTTTGCTAGATATATCAAACGTTTCTATAATTTTTACAACATGGAGTGTGTTGCCTGAATACGGATGAATGCTGTGCACATGGATGTTTCATAAATGGCGCATTTATCTTAGTCAATCAGTCTCATTATATAATTGTCATACCATGTGTGACGCGAGAACACAAAACGTTGTAGTTTGTTCTGCAAATTGCTTGATTTTTGGTGTTGCTGATGTTCAGAATAAGTGATTCTGAATTAAACTGCTTGCTAAAATAAGCTGGTTTGTAATTTTTAGATCCAATAGGTCCTTCCGTTCTGAATGAATATATGGTAGCTGAGGAGTGCGATTATCGGAATGAATCTGTGATTGCATGTTATGTAGCTTTAAAATACAACAATATCTCTTTTGTTGTGTTTGTAATTTTAAAGAAGGATGGTTAATACCATAGATACTTGACATTCTGCGCACTGGGATCAAAATTTCAAAAGTAAGTTTAGTTATCATAGCTTACATTATGTGTTAAGTATATTTCCTCAAAAGGTTTGTCTTCTATATTCTATACATGGGATCCTTCGGCCAAGTGATCAAGGGCGCCCATCTTGTGATTTTAAGAGGGGGGGGGGGGCAAAAATAAAGCGACAGTTTTTCTGCGACTACTTACTAAAAGTTATCAACAGGATAACCACGACAATATTTACTAAATTAAGGGCGCAAAAAGAGCCATGTCATGAAGTATATTAAACCTACCTTAAAGTATACTGGAAGTTCATTGAGAATGCCTAAAAGAGTATAATAATGTTAATGATGCAGTTAGTAAACTTTATGATATTTTTTATGAAATATTTGTCACATGTGTCCCCTGCAAAAGGAATTCTGTACCAAGGTACCGTGCTGGTTTACTAAAGACATTATTAGGAAACTCAAGGTTAAAACAATTTATCATATACAGTCTACATACAAAATTAAAAATTAAAAACCTTACTATCAGGAATGTGTTCGATTGCGTAAGGAAGTCAAGAAAGACATAAAAATAACATATAAAACATTTATGTCAAATTCTGAAAATAATATCAATAATGATCCAGGCCAACTGTGGAAATGTATTAGAAACAAAACAAAACAAAACATCTTTCCCCAAATATATTAAAATTTGAAGGTCAGATTAGTGTAAAAATGAAGAGATAACTAATACGTTTGCATAGTATTTCCAATCAGTATTTGTATCCTCTTCTCAACCGTTCAGTAATTTTGATAGTAATTCTAGGGGTTACGAAGAAACACTGTCTGTTGGTCAAATACATTTGAATGAAATAGAAAAGGCTATCAAGAATCTAAAATCCAAAACGACAGTTAGATCTGATGGCATATCGCCGTATATAGTGAAAGGATGCATTGATAAATTTAAATATTCCCTATTGATTGCGTTCAACTTGGCACCAATAACATGTATATTCTGTAACAAATGAAAATCTGCTTTAGTTTGTCGTAAAACAAACGACAGACTAGAAATTACCAACCACAACCCTAAAGCAATCTTACCAGTCTTTGCAAAAGTCTCTCAACAGATTGTATATCAACGAATTATTAATCATGTAAATTCAGTTATCTCAACTAAACAACATGGCATTGTTTCACAAAAATCCAAGATAACGAAATTTGCTGTTGTTACAGATTTTATTGAAACCCCGTTGGACAAAGGAAAGCAAGTCGATACATTTATATTGACTTTGAAAAGGCTTTTGACAGAGTTAATCGCAATATATTACTAGGTAAATTAAATCACTATTACTTCTCTCCATCCTTATTAGGTTCATGTGGTCTTATCTAACTAATCGCAGACAGTCTGTTCTATTTAAGTAGCACAAATCTGATGAATATACAGCACTGTAAGGAGTTCGGCAAGGCTCGCATCTTGGACCGTTGCTATTCCTCTTGTTCATTAATAACCTACCGGAATTCATACAGTATATAACGAAAAAGTGCTATTTGCCAATGATCTCAAAATATAAGCTAAAATTGATTCCATGGAAGTTACATCATAGTTTAGACAACTTTACTAACTGGTGCGCTATCAATCAACTTTCAGTCAATACCAAGTTTTATCATTCAGTAGAAATAAAACGATTTATAGATTTAATTCTTAAATTCATAAGTATGCAGTGAGTATTCTCGATGTAGTTAAAGCTCTTGGTGTCAGGTTTGATATGAAATTAACGTTTAACAACCACATAGCAAATATTACAAGTGAAGCATTTGAAATTCTAGGATTTGTAATAATGATGGCAAGAAAATTTAACAACGTTTCTGTATTAGAGAAAATGTACTAAACCAAAGGAAAATAATTCAAAAATGACTTAGACTGCACAGACTTAGTATCATTGTTACAGTTTCGTGTCTCGTCATTAAAAACTCGTGAAGACAACACTGGACTGGTCTCTTCCACTGCAAAAAGGCACTATAATTTGGCTTATATTTCTGGATTTGTAACTAGTATCTAAAATCTAAGCCCAATTAACACTGATGGCGTACTTCAGAGTGCACTATGTCAGTGAAACGAATGCAAAAAATAACACCCAGAGCCTTTGTCAACTTATCATCGAGGCATTTGCCTGGTAAAAACTGAAAACACGTGGAAAACCTCAGCAGCATGACTAACTGACAACATGATCCAAACCTCCTCAGACCCGAATCGAAGTCAGGACCGTAAACACCAAGCCGGGTCACGTTCTCCAATGTTTGCCGTTCTATTTCACTAGGGAACAAATTCACACTTTTTTTCTTGTAACTGGGATGAAGGTACGCATTCTATTATTATCACAAGACTTTAATTCGACTCTGCCAAACACATTGAGATCCCCCCACCCCCTTATCTATTTCATCCTAGACCACACTATCCGAATGCGTACATGGTACGTTGAAGTGAGACCAATCGCAGTAACTTCCCTTTAGAAGCTAAAACCAATAAAAAGTCATTCTCTAAAAGACTACAAATAGAAAAATCTACACATTTAATTGTTTTAACAGCGTTGTAGACATGTAAAGACAGTTGCGTATTGAATCGAGAAAGAAGCTGTGATACTCATACATTGCGGTTTATTTTTATTTATAGTTTTCAGCCCAAAAACTGGTCAATAGCTACTCACATTTAAATATTTACATTCTTTTCTGTAGTATCTTGTATTACAGTTTTGTTTGTTTTCTGCAGGTCGTCGTCATGCCGTGGGGTAAAAATCCTGGTTCTCTACAATCAGTGGTATATAATGTTATGGCACGATATATAATCTCGAAATGTCCAAAGACAGATAACGAACTCTTGAATTATTACAAAGATAAGAAGACAATTCATGAATATTATTCATCGCTGCCCTCCAGAGTACTTTCTCAGCTTTTGGAGCTAGCCCTGAAAATAAATACTCGAGCCATTCAACGGAGATATGACGAAGAAGAAATACATTCACAGATTTATCCAACGGAACTCTACTTGCTGGAACTGCTGTTCTCAAGGGACACTCGTATTGTAGAGTACTGCTTGAACAACAGTGAATTTACCACTTTTCATTTCACTCGTTTCCTAGAAGTTCTGCGTCAATATGACCAGAGTTTGATAACACTTAAACTGAAAGGAGAAGTTCGTGTTCATTTGTCGGCGGACAACTACAAAAATTTGGAATTATTGCTTGTATCAGCTGTAAAGCTTCTTCAGCTGACTTTAACAGGAGTCTGTACAGATGAGTTAATGGGTACCATAGGAAAAACATGTACTCGACTAGTGATGTTGGATGTATCTCAGTCACCAATAACTGATAAAGGTCTTACTCTATTGACTCAAACTATCACAACCAATGTCGATGAATCTATAGATGATCATGTTGGATGGGGAAGCACGTTTGCCAAAATAACAGATGCGTTTATTCCATCTATATTCAGTTTGATGACTCTTGAAGGTATCTTACCAGAAGGCAAAGACTTAAACAAATATCATCGAAAGAAAACCTCACTCTGCAACACACTACGTCGTCTCTCGATGTATGACAAAGAATCTGACGTCACCTATAAAGGACTGTTGATTGCATTATCTCTTATTCCGAATTTGGAGATAATTAAGATGAGCATGGATGACTTATTTGAGTATCTTGGAGAAAATGCTATGCAAGAAAAAGAAGTACCAGGAGATCTTACTTTAAAGAATGTGATGTTAGAGACTTTATCAAAAAGTGACCTGAAAGTAATGAAACTGTATTTTCCACATGTGAACAGTCTACAAGTGTCGCTACTGGAATATGACACCAAAATTACTTCATTTCCTCCTCTTGAGTGCTTGACTGTAAAGCGATTTGAAGATTATTCGTCCACACAAGCACAAGTCACAAAATATTTAACAGACAAAGGTTCACAACTAAAGAAGCTGTCTTTGACATTGGGAAAGGTGTTCTTAAACGGAATTGACCTGTCCATTTTCCTTACCAACTGCCGCAATCTCAACTTTCTTTTCATCTCGAATCGCGCTTACAGGAAATGCATAAACTTCGATCCACTTACTGTCCCCCACGAGCATCTTCAAGTTGTTCATTTGGAAGGAAGAATTACCGAAGATGCAACGATTAACTTGATCAAAAGTGTGCCAAATATACGAAAGGTGTTTCTTGGATCTATTGTGAAAAGAAGCCAAAATATTGTGCAAAGATTGTGTGAGTTACCACCAAGAAATAAACTGAAAATGTTCTGGCTAGATGATGAGTTACTGCTTAAGAAAGAGGATAATTTGTTGCTGTTTCTTGATCAATTTGATCAAATAAAGATTCTAGGTCGTCTTCCACCTAAATTTTATCGGCGATATGGATTGGAAAGATATGATTTTCTGCATAACGACGATTCATGTTGTGACGCGGAAGTTCTTGATGAAAGTGACGATTCTGATTCAGATTCTGATGACGAGGAAGATGACGACGAAGAAGACGAAGAAGATGATGATCTCGTCGATGTCTTTGATGATGAAGACGATGATGATGAGGATGTTGATGTCATTGTCAGTGAGGAAAGTGGATCTGAAAATGAGTACGACAATGATGATTCATGAAAAAAAAATCTTTTTCATCCTCTTTACCCAGTTCTAACTAAGGTTGACTTCCTTTTCCACTTATTAATCATAAAAGAACAACAAAAGATTCAGAAATGTAATATTAAAATTCGCATAATGATAATACACGTTTGAAACCCTGTTTGTTTAATTTTTCATTTTAATAAATACTTGATGAGCCTTTTGAATGGATTAGATGCTGGTTTGTGTTTTAAATTGTTGGATTCGTTGAAACATTTTCAATCTTCTGCTGTTCCACAATTCAGGACGCCATACCATGAAACTAATCTTTTAAATTGATGCACAACCATTTATGGAGCAGAAAACCATTGTGAACCCATTACTACGCTATAAAAAATAGTCCACACATATTGCAAGGTTTTGTACATACTTATGTTGGCAAGCTCTTGAGACATGTAAATATTGTGTGTGGGATGAGCGGATAGATTTTCATGTAATTTTGAAGGCGAGTTTTCAAACAGTGATTCCTCCAGACCCCCCTCTTGTGGGAGGGTGTTTACCCCCCAACGTCTCGACAACACCTCCACCACAACTTTAAAAATTTGTGCTGTGAAAAATCGATAGAAACCCTACAAAATTTGACTTGCACGCTAACAATTTTTACTTTGCACCCCCTCCGAAACTGAAAATCCTGGCGGAAACCCTGTTTTCAAAGCTCTTTGTGTACCAAGTTTCTTAGGTTTAATTTAAAACATTTCTTGTACCGTACATATTTTCTACAGAATATGCCTTGAAAAACTTTGGCTTATCCATTTGCCAACTGAAATTATTTAAGAAGGAGCAAGAAATATATTGAATTTACTCTGTTCTCCGTAACTCAGGTGATAAAAACATTAGTCTATCTCACTAGCGATTCGTGACTCTTATGAAGTGTAGGAACTGTATGTAAGTCCTTGAAATCCTCGGTATTCTACCCCCTCCCCGACAGAAGATATAAATCAATGCGTTAGATATTTCACCACTAGATGTCAATATTTTAGTTTCCTGGATCCAGAGTTGCGCATTTATTTTTAAAACTCGTTATACTCATGAAGTTAACTATTAATTCTTTTGCCTGTAGAAAGATCGTGTTTCTATATGCACAAGTCGCCTCAGCTGTCTTCAACTTTTCATAAAGCTCTCACTAAGTAATTTCCGCTGTCTCTAAAACATGACGTGAAATACATATTAAGAGTCACATACTAGTAAGCTGAGGGAGGGGAAGATCAGCGACTGAAGACTGTACGGAATTCATTTTTATTAATGTATTCTAGGTGTAGAAATTCTATCATTTGTTCATAGCTAATTTCTTTTAGATGTTTTAATCTTGTGACCACAAGAGATTAATTAATTCATATAATTCAAAGTAAGAAACGGAACCTTATCCTCTTATCCACTAACCTTGGAAACAGGACCCTAATATGACATAGGAACTAGGCCTAGTTGCTTCATTCGTTATAATAAGCGTCAAATCCGTCAGATTGTGGTAGTTGTGTGAGTAGAAAATGTATAAAGTGTGTTTTAAACACAAACCAGTAGATAGAGACGTCAGTGTTTTGGAGAGCGTTCAGTAGAGTGCAATGTAAGTTGTTCGTATTGGGCTGTTACGAAACTTGACAAGTAAGAATTTAATTTAGTAATTTCTGTGAATAAAGTAGTAAGTGGTTGTTGATACTAACAGTTAGTACATTTCTTGTAATTTCGTTGTTGTCGTTGAACTTTTAATGTTGATTGTGTACATAATATTTTATTGTGTCCATCGTAATCAAAATTGCCTATAATATTTAGTCAAGTTCTGTTATCTGCCCAAAATCTGAAATCTCTTTTTTTTCTTTGTTATATCTTATTCAAAGGCAGTTTTAGTTTTGTGTATAGTTTCATTTTCATTTAAATCAACATTAACCTGAAGTTCGTAATCAATTTTAACATTCAGTTTCAGTCTACCAAATTTATTATTGTATTTTTTTTTCATTCGCATTCTGTAGAATTTCTTTCATATGTAGTTTCTACATATATATTGCAAAAAAATTTAATTCGTGTCTGTTTTTCAAACACAAAATATACCAGGTGTATGCATAAGTAGTTTCCGGTTTACCTAAGAGATGGCGCCAGCGAAAAGTACGCAGCGTATTCATTTGACACATACGTCATTTTGTTCGTCTGACATTAAACTACAAACACACACAAGTTGAGTCCGCCAAACACTAGCGTCTTTGTTTTATCGTTCAGTGATCATGTCGAAGTTTGTGCCTGAAAAAAAACGAGACATGGTTTCGACAATTTAAAAGTGGTGATTTCAATGTGAAAGACAGTGCGCGCTCTGGTAGACCAAAAAAGTGCGAAAACGAGCAATTGCAGGTGTTATTGGAGGATGACCCAACTCAAACTCAACAGCAATGG
>JAGDQP010069174.1:0-10923 GCA_022664845.1 Lepisma saccharinum
AGTATCCATTAAAAGCCATTTGCTTTCAATATATGTAACAGTTTATAAAAGAAAAGGCGTTTTCCGTACTCTGTATTGGATTTACTTGCTCTCTAGGTTCCATCTTTCTCAAGTCTCCCTGTCGTTATTTGTTGACGACAGCTCCTATAATTTTGACTGAAGGTTTACCTAGGGACTGCACCTACATACGAATGTTCATCAAAATCTGGCTCTGATACCTGGCGAGTGTTCCTTGTAAGAACCATGTAATGTCACAATTTATTGAACATATTGTGCTGTATTCCTGCTGTTAAAGAGAAATGTATGAAACATTTGGTGGAGATTTATGCAATGGAGTGAATTTGCATTATTTTCTACAACTCTTCTATCCATGAGTCCTTCATTGAAGGTCAGAAGTAGTGTCTTTATCTAAGAGAAAATATATTTTTAAAGTTTGTTAAAAATTGGCAGAACCGTGTGAATCAGCATTGTTTTGGTCAAGCTACGCGTACATATATCCACAATCTTAAGTATTGAATAGGATTTATGTATAGTCGTTATGGCGTGATGCCTAAGGGCCATGAATTAATTTAAATTTATTTTCTTTAGGCATCTATTGATCAGGTCAGGATAAGAATGGGCATAGTATGCGAAAAGGAGTCGGCTTGGGTAACATAGATGACTATAATTAAATTAAAATTGGTATTTCTTTTCCTTTGTACACTTCGCATTAAAAAAAAAAATGCGATAGCGAAAGCAGTGCAGCTAGGCCATCCAAATGCCACATTCTTATCCCATAATCGTGTCTGGTAAACTTTCTCGTTCCTTCGTCCATCTCATACAAAAATAAGCAAACATCATGAGCACATCTTTTTTTTTCAAAATATACATGTATTATTAGTATCGATAAAATGAAAGAATAAAAGCGAGACGAATCAATATATTTAAGTCGATGGAGGGCGAAACTCAGTAGCGGCTCGTGGTTGAAACAGTAGAAGTTCTACCAAACCATTTATATGCAAACACGCTTTCATATTATCTACTGGTAACAGTTATCCTGAATATCCAGACTTTACCGATTTATTCCTAATCCAGCTTGATTGCCCCTCCCCCAATACACCATGCAATTATTATTTCATATTGTTCTCCTTAATACTGACTTTCTACCTTCCACCGTTTCAGTTAGTTTGCTATTTCTTTTCGAAATGACCAAACCTTCACATGGTTGTGCTAAGTGCATTTATGACTGAAATCGAACTAATCCTTTTCTTGAGTTTCTAATTAAGTAATTTTTCAAACTGTGAAACTCCACGGGACTTCTGGTGCTTGGGGTCCCCGGTTCGTGCCGAAGAGACACTAGGCCAAAGGTCCTGTGCGTGGATTTTTTCGGGGAGTCGGGCTGTCCCGTTTTCTTCATTCCATCGATTCTAGCATCATTATCCATTCGGCCAGAGCCAAAAAAAACATTTCTTAAAGGCCTTAAATATTCAAATTGAAATATAACTCCACAAATCAACTTGAGCACTCTTTTTAAAACATTGCTTCAATAAGTTTTTAAAATCTTGCTTCATGTTCTCACGACGTATATCATGCAATTATATTACTATAAAAGAGAACCATACTTACAACGAAGGTATGGTTTTCTTTTATAGTAATATAGCACTTATTCAGAGCTCCACATGAAGAGAAAAACGCCCAAAACTAGACTACATATTGGTATCCTAATTTCTCTTCGGTTCCACATCAAAACCTTTAATTTTTTTAGGCTTTTCCACACCGCCCTTAAGATTGAGTGCATTGGCATGTTTTCTTAAACACGGTATTCTGAGAATGCCTACAACAAAATTCGTAGAAATGATTTGTCCATAAAGCCTTGGTTCCATGAGGAGAATGAAGGAAATAGTAGACAGAAACTCAATCGGATACAAGGACGTTTCGTAAACTTCCCTTTTATGTCATTTTAATACTAATTACTTCGGCTTGTCTCAATGAAATACAAGCAGTTAAGTTTAAATTTCCACAAACACAACCCGGGACACGTTCTCGACACTCCGTGAACTGAATCCTTCTCCCTCAAGCCAGTCGACTACCGCAGCCGGCGTCAGGTTAATGAACTAATAGTTGCTCCCGTATTTATTAGGTACAAATCTACAAAATAAATATATTTCTCTATTCACGTTAAACCTGCACGTTCAGTTTCATACCTTTTTATACAAGCCTTTACTGCTAATTCCGTTACCTCATAATCTGCTTAAATATCTGTCCTAAACAATTACTGATATCTGTGTCACTAGACCACATTAACTGTGATTGTAAACAGTTTAATCTGTATTATGCTTCATGGTAATGGTTTAGGCAGTGTTCGATCTATTATAAAACTAGTATTTGCTTGTAACTTTCAACCTACTATCTGTTTGGGTAGAAATATAAACATTTTATCCCTGGTTGGGATAATATTCGGAATCAACTTCTGGGGATAAAATCCTCACGCACCAGGGAAAATCTCTCTATCAAATCGAACACTGGGTTTAGTATTCTCGCTCAACAAGATGCCATATCTGCTAAATGAACCTTGTATTTCGAACGAGAGGGCTATTGGGGTAGGAGCATTTTGTTTTCTGCGATTCCCTGTAAATTACTATATTGATAAATTTCTGATTTTATGTAGCCAACTGGAGGGTTTTGTCAGTAACTACTTGAGCGTATCTCTACCTAGTAAACTTATTTTGCTGTTTTTATTTTATGCATTAAATAGGTATTAATATTCAATTTTTCTTCAATCAATTCATGTATCTGCAATATAAACTTACACGATCGTTTCGTCACCGACAATATCTTCAAGCAGTCTTCAGAACCTAATAGTGAAGATGAGACCAATTAATATAAAGCTTTATAAATATAAATATTTATGTCACTAATATAAACTTAATATAAAGATTTACGTCACTTATCAAATTTGTATATATTCCGGATTATGACGAGGATATATTTTTCTTTCTCCAGTTAAGTGGAAATTTGTGGCTTTAACATTTGATGGACAGATTAACTCCCATATTTGGCTTCGATTTTTTAAATTATATTTAAGGTTTTTAGGCAACTATGGTTCAGGCCGTATGGATGATGGGGATAAATTAGCGGAATGAATAAAGTGGGAGAAAACGGAAGCACTCCGAGAAAACCCACGCACACTGTTTGTCCACCACAAAGCCCACATGGCATGAGCAGGGATCGATCCGAGGACCCCTAGCTCCAAAGGTGAGTACTTGTCTTCGACATAGGCCCAATCCGAGATACGTGTATAATAATTACATCTGACGGTACTAATGATGAATCTAGGGATGGGAGAAATCCCCATTGCAGCTCAAAATTCTCCAGGGAGATTGTTATGAGCCATAGCGAAAGATAAAATATTTTTCTTGAAAGTAAAGTTCCTCTTTTAGCGCAATTCCTACCCCACCCCCACACACCTCCTGAATTCTCTGTATTCCAACACTGAGTGAGAAGACTACAGCAACTGTATAGTTATATTTACGTTGAAACTTTTCTAGTTCGTCCACAACATGCGTTTGAATTTTTTCCTTTATCTTAAAAGCGTGATGATATATAAACTTAGTTGGTTTTAAAATCGTACATACTTTAGCTAAGATGCTAAGCATGCAATTTAGCGTATATTTTCTAGTAATAAAATCTGGATTATACATCGTACAGGCAATGAAATTCCTGACGACCGTGTTAACTATCATGTAGTTTCCAGCCCTGTCGCAACCATTCAAAGTGATGTTATAGTGGGATGTGGAGAAAACAATTCCAGTATCTCACTATGCACTGGGCAGAGAATCTCATTTGGAAAGAGCAGTGAAAGAACTTCACAGGCGCCACAGAGCAGGAAAGATAGGAGTAGGTCTCTGCTAGCTCTAAGCTCCAGCCCACTTCTGATTGATCAGGATGGCCTGACCGAGAAGTACACCTTGTGCCACAAATAGTGGACCTCACTTCCGCTCAAGAACAATAGAAAAGTAAATAGCTAGAGCCAGTCCTAAATGCTTCCTTTCCTTCCTTCCTTCCTTTTGCTGAGAAATCAAAGGAGTCTACTTTCCAAGACTTATAGCGCCTTATAGCGTCAGAATTGGGAATTACTTGTAGGCAAAACTATAATAAAGCGAGTTGGTGTTGTTCTGGAATTTTATTATATATATTTCAGTAATTTGAAACTTGTATTTTCCTATTTTAATAAATACAGAAATAAAATAATAGGCGAAGTAGAGCTTCACCAACTTCACCCGAATAGTCGCCGCTGGAGTAACTTAAACACACACAATGAAAAATTAAATCCGATGAATGTCTGTTAGACAGAGGCAGTGAAATGAGAGATAACAGGGGAGAAAGAAGAAAAAGAAGACGGAGTACAGATAAAAATATGGAATTTAAACGTAACAATAAAGAATCTAAGATTATAAAGGTCAGTTCCCACAAACCCAACAGCAAGATAGAAGTGACTTTTGGATTTTATATTTTTTCAGGGCTATTCGAATATATAGACGAGTGTTTGAAAAATTCATTAAGTCACTTTCAAAATGGAGACCAAAGTTGGTGGTCAGATTAAATACTCATGATTTCCAGTGAAACTGCAGAGTTTTGAGACTCATCTAGGATAATGTCAAACGTGTAATACACATGCTTTGTTTGCACAGGGTTCGGTTGCATATTCAGTGCAGCTCATTGAACGTACTGGTTCGGAATACATTGTAATTAGGGATTCCTCCAGGATTTTCAGATTGGGGAGAGGGGTAAAGACACAATTGGAAGGATGTTCGTAGAGATTTGCACGGTTTCTATCAAATTTTGATGGCGAAAAAGTTAAAGGTGGGTGGTTAACTCGAGGATTTTGAACTGAAACCCTTTCCAGGGGCGGGGGTCTGGCGAAATCACTGATTGTAACCAGCCCAGTAGATAGCGTAGGCCATACCTTCCATTCCAGACTACTAATGAAAGTTGAACAAAAAAAGAAAATGAATGAATTATAATTTTTCTGCTTAATTTCTATCAGGAAGAGCCAATGTTATATCAAAATTGAATCAAAATGAAAAGTTACAAATCTTCAAAAGCAAAATTTGCATGTTCCTTACAGGCATAGAAGACCTTACATATTCCACATTTCAAACGTGAAAAAAGAAACACACTTAATAGTATCTTAATAAATTATACAATGGAAACGAATTTTGTGCCAAACTAATATAAAAAGAATTCTTCTCTTGAAATAGCCACAAACGGGGGGATTTTCTGCTAATAATATCTTAAAAATTATCTGTTTTGAACACGCCACTCTATATTCCAACTATTGCGAAGAAAACGTTCTAATAATTACAACACTAATGAACTAGTGTTTATAACAATTCGCACAGATGGAATGAAAACGGCAGAGCTGAAACGGGTCACCGGCTGTCGGGAGATGCTGGTCAAGTATTGGACTATGTCATAGGGTTTAGGTTTGAACCCATTCTGACCCAGTGATTCGATTTAGATCTCGTAACCCGAAAGTTGAAGGAGTCATTTTAATCATTTCGTTGCGATTGAACAGTGTTTCTTTCATGGGTGACCACGATCGGAGATGTTACCCCTAGAACACGAAAAATACGACGCCGAAATTCCGAGTTAAATAGGTTTTCCAGACCGGGTCAATCGGATTACCGTGTCACTTATGTTTGGGTCAGACCCTATCATCAGGTCATCGAAAGTGGCTCGGATTTGGCTCTGGAGTACGCACAGAAAAAAGAGAGAGAGTGTAATGTAAGAGAAAAATAACATGAATAGAGAGAGAGAGAAGAAGAAGAAGAGAAAGAAGCAGCGATGGCACGATAACAATACATCAAGAAAGAGAGGAAGAGAGAAGGACCATGAAACACATGAAAACGACATTATCATTATGCTAAAGAACATTTTCACTGTTTACCCGGATTCTCAACAGTGATGCTTCGTAAGTTCTTCAAACCGGAGAAGAATTTCTGTTTGAATACTTCAGTTTATGCGAAAAAGAAACTGGCTGGTGGGGAATCGAACCGAGGTTTCCTAATTGGAAGTCTAGCATGATAGCGATACTTCACAGGTGACTCTATCCAAAACGTGCTTAACAGATCGTCTAGTGTTTCTTTCTAAGAATAATAACATGAAAAGTGGATATTTCAGATCAATGAATTGATCTTAACTTTTCTGGTAGCCCCCAGATGCTTTATTTGGACATTTCCAACCGACATTCGCAAATTGTCTTGCTCTCTATAGTGACTCAGGTGTTTCATTCCACAATCTGAAGATTTCTCCGTGTTGTGTGAAAATTTATGATTAGATTCTTCTCGATCGCTTTGTAAAAGAACTTTGGTTTGAACAGGGTTTGAATCTATGTTGGCTTGCTCTAGAATTGAAAAGTCCAGCACGTTTCCTCTACTCCATCTTGCCCACTAAATAAAGACAAAAGCCATGAATTACTAAGTTCAAATGCGAGGAAAATGTAGCATTGAATATATATGTTAAATTTTTGTGTGTGTGTGTTGTGTAGTAAATAAACACATGTGTATGCATGTTCTTTTTGCCATGTCGAATTATAAAATGAATATATTTTGGCAGTTTTAGGATCAAATCCAGTTTAGGGTAAGTATTGTCACATTAAGATACAATCATTTATCGTATTTTATTTTAACGTAAACCAGGCTAAACGAAGCTATCATCACCATAAAAAAATGTCACTAGCAAATGGAGAAGTTAAAACTTCAATTTAAAGTTCTACTACACTTCGTGCAATATGACAAGTTTTACGTAACACAAATTTTACTGTTTACAGAAAAAGAGATCATCATCGCTTGCAGGCGATTCGAACCTACAAGCATAAGGTTTCCTACTGCAGCAAGTGCCTCAGGATTGAATTTGATTCGTCATCATATGCCTATATTACGCAAAAGTGTAGCTCTATGTAAATTTTCGGAACGGACTTACTGACTGAAGTCGCCTAGCATCAAGATTATTTCCACATTTTCAACTTCTGTGGAATAAAAAAACTTGCTATAATGTTTGTTTTATAGAACTTGCCTACATTCAATACTGTCCAGCGTAGCTCTGATGGCCAAAGTCTTTCAGGCTCTTGGTTATTATACTTTTGATCCTCATGAGTATGGGATCGAACCCCATATCTTCCAACATTTTTTTTACTTTTTCCAGCTACGTCGGAAATTTTCGTTTTCTACCAATTGTAATTGGCGTTTACATTAAATAAGACAAATTGTGGTTGAATTTATTTGCAAATATTTATAGAATGAAGAAGAGAACAAAGACAGTATGCAAAGATAACCTGTTTCTAAACATTGTCAGTAATAGTTGCTACGAACGACTAAACGAACGGCTGCGCTCCTTACGACGGGACGTATAGTTTTGGTTAAAGTATGTTCCGAACCACTCTCTTCAATAATCCCCCCACGGACTTGAAACCATGTTTACGCGCATCAAGAAGTAAGTAAATATTTTGTGTAACGCTATACACAAGCTTATTCGACAAGCCCATGTATAGTATAGCTCCCTACTTTTATGTAAACGTTGGATCGAACCCTGCTCATGCCATGTGCGCTTTGTGGTAGACAAACACGGTGTGTGCATGGGCGGATTTAGTAGAGAGACCCTGGGATGTGGCTATACAGTTTATTTTATTGATAACAAAGGGTCTAGCAGGGTAAGATGCTGAAAAGTGCTTTGAAAGGAATCGTTATGAAAAAATACTACCATATTCAGCATCAAAAATGATGATTCCCTATCAAATTTCAACTCAAAAGATGCTAAGTTAACCTTAGAACAAATTAAACTGTGTTTGTTGGTAGTTTAGCGATATCTCCGTCGTATGTGCACCTACGATGACCTTCTTTTTTTAAATTGAAGATTTTTTCAAGCTCTACAAGGTGGTAAGTGTTTCATTTATGTTGGCGCAAAATTCAATTTTTTAGAGAGATTAGAAAATTTAAACCTTGATTTAAAAAAAAAAACTAAGGCAACAGTTGGCTCGAAAAAAAAATAGGTTATATATTTATAGTGGTTCTATAACCATGAATTTTTCCAGATTTTTTTTTAAATGGTAGAACATAACCAAAACTAAGTCACGTGACTGAGCTTCTTACGTAACACATGCACTCTAAATGCAAGTTCGACAGCGAAGTTTGCCAAGTCGCCTTAGTGGACGACCGGCTAAGACGTCGCCATTTTCAGTGAAAGGTCCCGGGTTCGAGTCCTGCCTGGGACAACACTTTCTCTTCTTTGTTCTTTCAAAATATATTTGTATATGTACATATTTATTTAACAATTGCTAGGATGTATATAAATAACTGATTGCTACTGAAAGCTAGGATATATCTAGATCGACGGCTAGATCGCATGGTGCGCGCTCTCATATACAGACACTTCATAAATTCCTCATTTTTTATATTTTTTCATATCGCCTTCGTTTTAAGCTACTGATGAAGGTTTCGTATCGTAACGCGAAAATATTCTTGGACATTGTGTTTTTATTGTGAATTTTATTTGGTGAGAAACGTCTGGTCATCCAATCGTTAAAAAGATGTATTTAAAATACATATCGTAGATACAGCATGTGGTAGCCAATTTACATTAGTGCATTACAAGTTAGTCAAATTTTGAGAAAGAAACACAAGTTACTGTCTTAAAAGTTTATTAAACTTACCAGTACATCTATTATTAAAGTGCACTGAATATTAGGGAATGACTTACTATTCTGAAGTCTGAGGGCCCTCATTTATAAACACATCGTCTGGTGTCCACATGCTGCTAGTTCTCGCTAAGCGTCAGCTATAGCTCAGTCTTTCTTTAACTTTCCTATGATTCCTACGTAGTGAAATGCCTGTCGTCCTCAATCTTGCTGGGATTTGCCTCAGTCTCAAAAGACGAATAACAGGATAATACCTAGACTAAGATCCTCCTAGCTGCTATTTTTTTCTCTTTCCATCGGAGGAAGACTCTCCGAAAGATGTCATTCCTCAGACTCGTGACGGGCTTTGTCCATATACAGCTCAATAAACCCCTTGACTTGATAGCTAAAATAGGGTCTTGATCTGTCAGGTGGCCTTTCTTTCAAAGAAGATATCACGTGGTCAACGCAAAGGCTCCCTAATGTCAATTTTACCTGTCTACCTAAAACGAAGTCCGCTACTTTTGAATTCAAGTAGCTCTCCAGTTTCCAATGAGTTAACTCTGAAATTGACCGGAGATTGAACCGGGGACGGCTCTCATCGAAAGCATTAACCGCTCCATTAGGCATGACTTTCGTAAAATATAAAGTAAATTAAATAAAAACTATTGTTACAAAATTGTATGGATCCTATCAAGTTTTCATCACGTCTTCCTTTAACTTTCTTGTGATTTCTATCTATGATAATTTTCGCCTTTGTCTTTCAACTTATCTGATATAACTTGAGTAGATCAAGTGAAATAGTGTTAGAAGTGATTTTCCTCAACGTGTCCAAGAACTTTTTTTTTTTAAAGTAATTTGGAAATTCTACATGTTAACATGTGTTATAGATTTGGTTCTTTTGTATATGTATAAATGAAATATTAGTTTGAATTATTTTGAAAAAAAAAAAAAAAAGAAAAGTGAATTGGCATGGTAGACTGGCCCATATAAAAAGTAGATTGGCCCATCATATAAAAATAAAGTTTAAGTTTTCAGTTTT
This sequence comes from Lepisma saccharinum, assembly GCA_022664845.1. Taxonomy (NCBI): domain Eukaryota; kingdom Metazoa; phylum Arthropoda; class Insecta; order Zygentoma; family Lepismatidae; genus Lepisma; species Lepisma saccharinum. The sequence continues at coordinate 9,696 of JAGDQP010069174.1, forward strand.
ATCCCATACTTAAAACATGCTTAATTAATTATTCGTCTGACTTGGAAAAGAAGAACATACTTAGTAAGAAGGTAGAAGCTAAATACTAGGTGATAGATTATCGGATTTAATCGTAGTTCCGGATGATTTTTTTTTTTTTTCGTGTTCGACCTTGTAATCAAGAGGTTTAGGATTCGATTCCCGGTAATAAGATTGAATGTGTTGGCTCGGAATCCGTTTCAAATGTAAGTTCCGTCTTTAGCACATCATCTCTATCCGGTAGAAGATACGGTAAACGCACCAGTAATGAACACTTTAAGGACACTTTTCACCGTTATAATTTTTACTGCAAATCCAGTTCGAATGTATTGATCAAATGATAATGCTAGACGATCTCCATGCTTTCTTATAGTGATTTCTACCCATTACTTTTATCAGCATACACTATTTGAGACTAAATCACGTTTTTTTGTCTAACATTATTTTTGTACCAGTGATGAACACGGAAAAACCTGGATGGTCCAGTACTGTTTAACTCAAAATAATTTAAATCATCATTGCTGATGTTTCGAATATGTGTACTAAACAAGATTATATGTTTAATGCTATTCTTCGGTTGTCCGATTGTTTCATGGAATTCTACTTTGTAATCATTCCGAAGGTCCTGGGTTCGAAAACAGCAGTCGACCATCCTTACTAAGCTTTTAACAGTTTTTTTTGTTATAACATCGGGTGAGTCGTACAGTCCCTGGAGTTAAACATCTAATTTTCATAATTAAAGTAGAAGTCCGATAGACAGGCATCCAACAGTCCGGAACCCCCGATTTTCCGGCACCATCCCAGTTTTATTTTTCTGTAAACGCTTGTGAACGACAGTTGAGAGCGCTTGGCGTTGTTCGGAACCATTCGGAAGTGTCCACTATGCGTTTGCTACTGTTAGACGCAATCAGCATTGTTCGGAATCAATCGGAATCGTTCGGACTTTACTCGGCTGATCTCGGCTGTCATTACACACAGGTTCAGTTCATTGTTTTCGCTGTACGCTTAGCCTATACCAGTAGTAAGAGGTACCGCACGGTATTCCGACATTTTCGGTAATCCGGCACCGGGCCGGTTCCGAACGTGCCGGACTATCAGATTTCTACTGTATTTTCTAAGTTTCCGTCTAATAATGATTTATGTTAGATGTTACAAACGATTACGTAAATAACAAAATCTAATGATTTGATGATTCAAAGATTAGGTTCAA
>JAGDQP010069175.1:0-10923 GCA_022664845.1 Lepisma saccharinum
GATAACAGGACGGTATCTAACTTTAATCGTATGATATATCTAAGCTTCGAGATCCTGTATTTTTGATCAGCGTATGCATCTTGGGTACCTGCAAAAGTAGGTAGTTCAAGCCCTGAAGTGACCGCCTGAACTTAGTTCGTACCATAGTCTATGAACAATAGATTAAAAATATGTTGAGTACTGCCGTCATGATAGTCCTACTAGGGAAGCTGTAGACCTTATTCCATCTCCTGTTGAGATCAGCTATGTAGTATACAGACAAAACATTTGTGTATTGTACAGACAATACAAGTTAAAATTTATTCATAAGACAACCTACTAAACATTATCAAGCCTTACTTCTTTGGACATATTCTGTCACGAACATGGAAAGCATTTGTATGTTCACATTGTAGTTATTTTATTTTTTATGTAGGTAGTGAAAATAAAATTGAATATGGACTTCCAAGACGAGTTGAAGTTTAAAACTAGTTTTTTGTGGCATCGGATTTAAAATTGATTCACGTCGCAAAACGATGTTCGATGAGAATTTGCATCAGAAAATATTGAAGTGCCTCGAATTCTATTTACAGTGCTACAATCAAAAGTTTCCAAGCTTTCCTTACATCATTATGAGAGACGTGAAACGGCTTCAAGTCGAGTTGATTATTTTAGTAAATTAGGACATGCGGTGTTCATGATAAAATATGAATATGCTTAATTTTGAGTAAAGATAGCATCAGGAAAGAGCAATAAGAAAGAATGGACTGGGTCTACAATTTCAAATTCAACTCACCAGAGGAACTGATTGCCTTGACAATTTATTAAAGATGATCGTATATTCTTCCAAGATAATCTTTCAAATACACAAACATTAACTAATCTATTGCATACATTTATTTCCTGGTTCCTACATCATACTGTGAATCATAAGCTTTAACTTCCAGTCCAGCAGTCTTAAGGACTAGCTGTTAAGGTGTCAAATAAAATTACTCTTCTTTCCCGACCCTGATGTATAGAATTGAAAAGTTGTTTCGTATGTCTAATATTAAATTTCCTGGATACTTTCTTATTAAACGTCTTTAGGAATCTTCTAAGGAAGAACCCAAGAAAGTGTTACAGATGTTCACCTTTAGTTTAAAATATCTCACGTATCCAGCGCATGACGGGGGATACTTCTATTACACTCCATAAAGGATTCTAACTTTATTTCAACCTTCTCCCGCCTCCCTAGTTCACTTTGTTCTAAATTAAAGGCATCTGATTCCAAGGAAAATATTCGAAAAATATATATCCAGCGGATGGCGGGGATACTCCTAGTATACTCCATTTAGGATTCTAGCTTGGTTCCAAAGTTTTCCCGTCTCCCTAGGTCACTTAATTCCTAAGTAAAACCATTTTCTGATTTAACATCTTGGCAATTTCTTAAGGACTTTCAAGGAAAATCGAGGCAAAGAACAGTTCCAATACATTGCATATAGAATTCTAGCCTGGTTACAAACATTTCCCGTCTCCCTAGTTCACTTAATTCTGAATTAAAAGCATTTTCGTCAATACCATCTTCACAATTTCTTAAGGAAATCCAAGGAAAAATTAAACTAAGAACATTCTTAGAACATTTAACGATCAAATCTACTATAGACACTGAACGTTCTACGTTAAAAAAGTAAAATTTATTGTCCACTTCCTTATTAAACGCCTTAAAGATTAAGAAACATCTGAAATATGTCTCAGATTTCCGTCTCCGATGTTCATATCACATGTAGTATCAAGTACTACCCCTGTCACATGTAATAACATTTTAAAATTTTAAAAAAATTATCAAATACTCTTTTAAACCACTTTACGTTTAAGCAACGTCTTACTAAATAGCTTCCTATTTCTTACGAAATAGCCCTTTCCGTCTCCGAAATTCATTTCACATGTAGTATCAAGTACTAGTCCACTCACATGTAATAATGTCCTAAAGTTTTTCAAAGATTACCAAAGATTCTTTTCAACCTCTCCAAGATTAACATTCGTCTTAAAGTTTAAGATGGTTTAGTTATTAAGTATAATATACACTAATTAAAAAAAGAGAATTCTCATATAATTCGAATGTACAATTTTAATATTATCGTAACAAACTTTCTGATTCACGGACATTAGGTGTGAGATACTTAACATTACTTTAGTATAGTTTCTTGGTTCACTCGTCTTTCTACGATAAGTTTATCGTAAGATATACAATACCTTTGAAATATATCTTATGAAATATCAACGATATCACCTTTATCATTGATAACCCTCTATTAAAAATACTTATTAAAATTTATACATATCATAACTGTCTCACTGCTAAAAAAGCAATCTGGTAGCTGGAACCCTCCAATCTCCCCTTCTAGCCGGGTGCAAGGGAATACAATACCTATTCATCCCAAAGTTCCCCTCTTACAAGTGACAAGATTTACGACCCTTGAGACAATACCCATCCCCTCATTTGCATTTGTTTTGTAGCCTAATTAAGCCATCCCTCTAGTGTTTGTTAGAGAATAAGAGGTAAATTGGAAAACGCAGGTAAATAACTCAGTGTTGCAACTTTAGAGTAACAAAAAAGTCTTATTATTAGTTCAAACTCTTAAAAATTTAGTGTAAAGAAGCAAAAAACGATAAAATAATCAAGTTTTCTTCTCGTATTGACACAATGAAAAGAAAAAAAGGAATATTAGTAATAACTATAATATATAATAATAAAACTATAATATAATACAATAAATATAGCTATAATATAATAAGTATAAGAATATAATAGATATAACTATAGAATAATTATAAAATTTTAGCTCTAGAACTAGTAATAACTTAAATAAATAAGAATATAAGTTATTTGAAGAATTTTCTAGTACAGACCGTGAAAGAGTAGTGGAAAAGGATGAGTGGCTGGGGGATGGTGGACGCCTGTTAAACAATGAGCAAAGCTGAGATAATTAGATTAAAAATATTTCAATATAAAATACTATTAAAACTGGGCAAGCCGCATCTGCCATGAAAAGGCCGTTATTTATCTCCCCATAAAATTATAAGGATATCCCTGACGTAATTGTAAGGATGTCTCTGACCTGTTTGTAAGGATGTTCCCTATTTCCTACTAACAACTCTACCTCTATTAAGCCACGAGCCGCCACTGCCATTATCTCAAAGTATTTATATTATTCCTTAGAAGCTTCCAGACAATTCTCAAGCTATTTGATTATCGAAACATATCGCTTTCAGTTAATGATTCGACGTTTTTTTTATAATAATGACGGCCTTCACTTAGGTTACTATAAATGCGCGTCATCGCAATATTGAAACAACCATATACTGAGAAAACAATTCGACAGAACCTTTGATCTTCCTGAAAGTGAAAATATATGGTTTGACTTCTTGTTCATGGCAGTAGGAGTAGTAATTGTAAAAATATGGACGACGGTATACTGTAAATCAGCTGTATTGGAGGCCATATTGCAAACCCCTCCCAGATACGGCACCCAGGTGGCCACCATAACTTTTTCATATACTTATACCCTTACCTCTATAATGAGACCATTCGGAATATTGCTTTATCTAACTGCACACGGGGCATAAACTCTAGTACAATTATTTAAATGAAATTATCCTGTGATATTTAACTGTATTCTGATAATACATTTGAAATTAATTAAGGCTGAATGCCACCAGCATTTTTTTAAAACAAATGTTATTCAAATGAAACATTATCCTATGAAATTTAACCAGGGGTGTAACAATAAATTTTGGTTCCACCTGCAAGAAGAAGGAAGGGTATACTCAAATATAAAACATACTCCTATCAATAACTAACTTAGGGTGTTCAGAAATTTGTCGACAAAAAAGAGTATAATATCAGATATATGCTATAAAGGCGAGCATGCACAAAACATTAACTGTTTGAAAATAAGATACAACTCTGTTAATTGCTACCATTATAGCTTATAACTTCTCGAAGCATGCCCAATGGGTAGTCATGCCTTGGTTTTTACCGCTTATTTGAATCTTCTACCGCTAGATATTGTAAACATTCAATTTATTTATCTCTTCAAGATGCGATAAATATAATCCGAAGTTGCTTCGACTTTCCTAATTGTTACGGCAATTATTGTAAGTTGCTGTTCTTTCACATTCTTCCATTCTTAATCGTCATTTAATAATTATCCTGTCACAGACAGAGTTCACTTAACATTTTTCGAAATGTTAACTAACAAGCGGCCGTTGCTCACTGGTAACTCGTTGGCTTAGCATTCTGGAGGTCGTGAGATTAGCCCCAGTGGCTGACTATCCTGACTGAGATTTTTTTCAGGGTTTTCCTCAGTCATACCACGTAAATGCCGGGATACCTTCAAGTTAAACCTTGGCAGAGACCTTTCCTTCCCCTATCCTTTTTCTTCCCCTATCCTGGTCTGAGCGTTAGATGCCTGAAAGCCATAAATAAAAAATCAAATTCGAAATATTACCACATACTACAGAAATCACCACAGCCAAGCGATCTGGTGATACTTTAACATTAATTTCACATTGAAAATACGCTAGAAAGTCCGGTACGAGCATTTTAATATCAGATTAAATTATATTTAACTTTTAATTAAATTCCTTGGAAAATGTATTCGGAATATAGAAATTACGAGGCATTCATTTAGAAATTACGTTAAAAGATATTAAAAATAAGGAAAAAGAGTATAATTGTAAGTATTTTCGAATAGAAAAGAGTATAGAGTATATGAACCTCTAAAAGAGTATAAGCGCTAATTCAAACATACAGTGCCGTGCCTATGCCGTGCCCCTGCCATGCCCTAACAGTGCCGTCTTGAAGAGAAACTATTTCGTTCGCAATAGCACCTTCCTCTTTGCTATCCATATTTGGAACTTGTGTAGAAAGCTCGGCACGGCATGGGAATAGCACCCAAGGCTAATTCACACATACAGTGCCGTGCCGTGATCCATGAAGTTTCTTTTCAGACTGTGACATTGAAAATGCAATGAGTTGTCTTTTTTATTTCACACATGCAGTGCCGTGCCCCTGCCATTCCCCGACAGTGCCGTCTTGATGAGAAACCATCCCGGTCGCGGCTTGTCGGCCGCGATTCTTCGACTTTCCTCGGCCAGTCTGCGGTTGAGCAAGGTTGTGTGTCATAATGAAAGAAGAGCAATTGATAATTTTGGTGCAAGAGCACGAATTCTTATACATCTTACAACACAGAGACTACGATGATAATCTTTTGAAAGATAATATTTGGGCCGATATAGACAAATAACTGAACAGTAATGGCCGTAGTATAAGTTATACCGAACGACCGAAGCTCAGGTAGCAGTGTCAGTTTAACAATCGAAAGGTCCTGGGAACGACATCAGCAGCCGCCTATTTTGACTAAGTGTTTTCCAGGTTTTTTCCTGTCACACCAGACAAATGTTGGGATCGTAGACCTACATACAAATTAGGCCCCGACCGACTACCTCCCAATGATATCTTCCCACCCTATCCTGGTCTGGTTATACTTCTCACGTTAATGAAGATCTAGGGCTGTCAAAATTGTTGATATACCGAAATCGGTATCGGAATTTTGGAATGCCGAAAATTCGGTATCACCCATACTGAAATGTCGATATACCTAAACACCGATAATCCTGAAATAATGATGTACTGAATAGTATCAATGTACTAAACAGTATAGGAATATTAAAATACCGAATTCTTCTGAAATTCTTACAAAATGAATGCTAATTACTTATAGGGAAAGCAGCATGACAGAGCTGAAACCCCGAGCCGCCGTAGGTCACTGGTAGAGCGTTGGCGTGGCTTTCGGGACGACGTAAGTTCAATCCCAGCGGCCGATCATCCTAACTAAGGTTTTACCAGGGTTTTCCACAGTCACAGCAGACAAATGCCGAGATAGTGCAATCAATATAAGCCCTGGCAGACACTTTCCACAATCCTTTCCCCTCCCCTATCACGGTCTGAGCCTTAGATGCCTAAAGGTTATAAATAAAATTCAATTCAAAGGCAGAGTAGAAACTAGGTCAGTTTTTGTGACCCGGACTGACCCAAAATAGGTGTTCCGGTCTTAATTAAACTTGACCCGGTTTGACAACCTAATGAGCTCCAGTTTCGTATTTATCGTGCCTGTCCCGGTCACACCTCAAACGAAAGGAAATAATGAAATGCTGTACTTTGTCCTCCGTGTGATAAGACCTAAATCGGGTTACCGGGGCCCAAGCATAGATACGGTCTAAAACTTGCGTACTGTGCTATAAGCACAATCATTCTAGTGTTTATGGGATAGTTACAACATAACGTCAAGCAATTCTCTGAACACATAGGACCGATTGCACAGACGGAGTTTAGACTTAGTCTAGGTAAACTTATGTTGAAACACTAATTTTGAATTGAATTTTATTTTTATGACCTTTAGGCATACTTGACGTTAGCCAGCGACTCAAACTAAGGAACCGTTCTGCCGATTCCCCGAAAATTACCGAAGTTCGCCGAAGGACGCATCGTAAGTTTGTAAAGTAAAAAGAATGACCATGGACACATTAATGCGGCAAATGTTTACCGAAAAAATAAAATATTATTTTGAAATTAAATAAACTTATCTTATTTATACAGAAGAATCCATATGTTGAGATTATAATGTGGCTACGTTGAATTTCGAGATAAGATACAGTTAAGTGAGAGGGAGAGAGTTAAATAAAAAGTAGAGAAGTTCTATACTAAATACTCCAATATACAGTATACACACCACATCACATTTCAACTGAAATTTTCTTTTTTTAAAAAAAAAACTAGTTTCCACAATAAATAATAAAAGGTTTAAAGCATCATATTTTACATAAGAGTTTTAAAACTCAAGTTCCAAGGGTTCGCGGTCAACGCTCTTACTAGATGTAGTGTCGGCCGAGAACTCATTTTTAAAGTTAAAACTTACAAACAATGGGCAAGGAGGGCAAGTGACCCCCTCCCCCCCTGGATTGCAGATTTTATACCAAATACTATTCTATTTTCATATATTTGCTTTGTTGTATGCTTTTATGCTTTTCACTGCATGCATTCCATAAGAATCTATTTGGGATTCTCCCGTTACATTTCCACAACCATAATTATATCAATGTATGTAATCACAAATACGCCAATTTATGCCCACCAAACAAACTATGTGAAAACATCGAAAGTAAAAACACGAATGCTATTGTTGTACTATTATGTAAGTTTTATTTCTTGTGAACGTACTCTGTTTTAAAAAGTTGAAGCAATTCCTCTAGAAAGTCAATAAAAAGGAACTCTCTCTCTCTCTCTCTATCTCTCTCTTGCCTCTGGCTTTCACACACACACATTCATTTATATACAAAGTTTAAAAAGCACGTGTAAGCCAATCGCAAGGTACATATTCTTTAAAAAATAATTTTAATTTTTAAAAATACCGAACAAATCAAGAAAAACACTGAAATTTTAAAAAGCTACTCATCTAACATTATCATGAATAAAATGAACTATTTCATTTTGAAGCTTATTCTTTCAGCCGAGATATTTAAGGCCACTAACTTAAGCCGGCATAGCCCAGGACTTCAAATTTCTCAACAAAAACAAATATTTTCAAATTATGGATTACTTCATTTGATACGTATTCTTAAGAATTATCCCACCCATTTTCTAAAATGTTATTGTTGATTGTGATGTGTCCATTATTTTTTGCTATTTTTCTTTAATATTGAGCCCGATTACCAAGGGCTTTCAAAGCGAATCTGAATTTTTTAAAGGTCTTCAGATAATTTTGGCTCAAGCCGATGGATGATGCTGGGAGAATGCAGAACAGAAAGTTTACCTAGCAAATCTTTTCTTCGATAGGGATTCATGTACATAAATTATCTATTAATATTTGTTAAAATATGCTATTTCTGTAATCTTCAACATCCGACACAAGAGTAGATAAAAGTGATATTACTCACAGTTTTAAATTTGGCTGAATTATTGAAACTTCTCTATGGCTGATAATGTCATCTCGGTTTTTGTGACTTCAAATTATCTAATAGTCATTGATCACACTACATTAATTTCTATTGTAATGAACAACGGGTTCTAACATGCCGGGCATTTGATGGTCCTGACTATTCAAAGATATTGGATATGTTAGTGTCCGGCGTTAATGAGAAGTCACTGTCAAAAAATGTTGTTCTGAGTTCAGATTTCATTAAGTTAATTTGAAAATTATGCTGATTATAATTTAATTTTATGTTTGATATTATTTTATATCGCTCAGCAAACAATTAGCAAGTTCTTCCATAGAAAATAGGGAGGAAATAAGGTTTCGGGGAAATGCCTGAGAATTTCCCCCTTTCCATAAATGACGAATTTGGTATCGTAAACGGCAAAAATTGACTGTGTTAATTAAACACTTCTTGGTGTCCCGAGCAAACAACCGTTTGTTTTAAACACTATAATAGTACTAATATTGTGTTGAATCAGCATTAAAAGCACATTCATTGTGTTGAATTACCGAAATCAACAACATTTTGTTGTGTTGATTTAACACAAACAAGTGATGGTCGCCCTGGGACACCAAAAAGTGTTAACACAGCCATTTTTTACTGTGTACTTTCTTGCTTTGCCATTACAAATGATGGTGCTACTAGAAGGAGAAAACCCTAACTATCCAGAAAATGTTTAATAAAAATTGTATGCCCACAAATTAATTTTCTTATCTTAAGAAAATGGCAAATTGTAAAATTAGTACAACTTGCTCCACTTCACGATTCATTTGTAAATTTCCCCATATCTGTGACAGTGACGCACACACACACACACATGTGTGTGTGTGTGTGTGCGTCACTGTCACAGATATCGGAGAAATATATATGTATGTGTGCGTCTGTATATATACCCTAATGTTCTCTTAAAATTGCTCCCGTTGGGAAAATTCCTGGCGACGCTCTTTCTTACAAAGAGCTTTTTAAGGAATTTTGTAACTTAAGACAGACTCAGTGAACTCAGTCGTCTCAGTATTACATATGCACTGAAAGATCTTTCTAAGTTATGGTAAATAAGAGTAGATAGGGAGACACTTTGTGTGTGTCCATTGAAATACAGCCTCTATTGTTCGCAAAACGACCATGTTCACCTGTCATGTAGGATTATTGTACACAATGGAGAGATTAATGATGTGAGGATGATAAATGATCCTACGTGACGTTTTAATCGGCTTATCTCGTCACTTTTGACAGGTGCTGTCAGTTTGACATGAACAAAGCGGTGCCGCTACAATGGTGGGTGACGATATACTAGGGCATAGAAGACTTTACAATGTTTTGTTGAACAAAGGAATCTTGCCGTATTTGTCCTACTTGGTTTAATGCCTTCTATTCATTGGGAAATGCTATATGGTCGTACGTGAAGGTGTAATCGGCTTATCTGCTCACTTGCGACAAGGCAGTCAGTTGACCACGATGAAAGGTAGATGAAGAGAGATTGCGATAGGTTTTGTAAAGATTAATGTCACAATGGGTTCGTTAGATGCTAGCAATGGTTGATGGATGATGTCCATGTACCTGTAAGACATGAATATAATTAGACGTGACCTTAGAATGAGACGAATACTTTAATATCAGACGTTGGGAATGACGAATGGTTTATTGGATGTGGTATCTGGACAAAGCGGTGTTAGGAAGGCAGTTGTGTTTGAAAAGGACATGAGCTTCAATGACAAGATTAAGGTCTCAGAGGAGAATTAATGTTTCGGATGAAATATGACAATGCGAACCACTCATGGTTTAGGAAAGGATGTAAGAATGGGTTTTAATTTAACTGAGCGCTTTGAATTTCTATAGAATGAAAGATCGATTGTCAGCGGGGCAAGTGACAAGGCTTGACGGATGAAGCATGTACGTATGATTTTGACTTGTTATAGAACTAGGCATGAAAAGGTGGATAATAAAGATTTGAAAGAACGCTTTGAATCTTTGCCTGAACAATGGTAGAAGGAGAAGGCGAGCCTAATCTGTGCGTGCCTTTTGAAATAGAGAAATGGATAATCCTTTAAAAGACGATGTCTACCTGACATGTAAGAATATTGTACACAATGTGAGGATTTATGATGTGGGACTAATAAATGATTCTGCGTGACGGTTGAATGGGCTAAGCTTGTGACTTTTAACAGTAGCTGTCAGCAGTATTATTAAGAGTTGTATGATGGATGACACGGTAGAAGCTGCGTAACAATACATGATGTTAAGAAGCTACCAGCCATAACGGTTGGTCATGGTATATAATGGAATGACAGATGATTTGAAATTACTGGTGTTGTCAAGCATATTCAATGCCTACAATTGTCTCGTATGGTAGGTCTAGAAGCGATGTCAGTTAGGATCATAATCCATCATGCAATTCTAAGAGCGGTACCTCTCTTTAGAAAGATGGTCGTAGTGACGGTTTCTCTGTGGTGCACAAAACGATTTCTTTATCTCTTTATAAAAATAGGATTGCATGAATAGAAAGCCAACAATGTACGGGAGTAGCATGATTTTGAAACGTGTCAGACCCTCCGACTTAGCACAGAAGAAGACATCGCAACTGAAATTGAAAGAACACTATTGAATCACAAATACCGTAAAAAAAATGGGACGTCATACGAAGTGTATCATCAATCGGTCCGCTTTGCAACAAAAAAAAGTAGGAAGAGAAAGCATGGTAGCTGGCTAGAATGTTTCACAAGACCGGCTGCAATTACCAGTCTTAAAGAACAGAGGTGATAGTAGAACGTAGGTTGACTTGAATTCGAGTTAGGTCGGTTCGAATTTTTCAAAAGTTGGGGGAAATGGACAAGTGAATCATGTACACTTGTAGTGAATGTTAATGCATGGAGGAACGATGGTAAACGGGTTCAGAATGTACGTAGTGGTAACAAGGAAGAGAAAAAAGGG
>JAGDQP010069177.1:0-10922 GCA_022664845.1 Lepisma saccharinum
ACATCTTGATTACATCCTCTACCTTTGTTTGTGCGCGAATCCATTCATTTGTCTTCCTGTCCATTATTAGCATGCTTCTCGCCATTGTTCTTTGTGTGACTCTCAATCTTTAAGAAGTTTGCGCATTCAATGTCCAAGTTTCGCAGCCGTACATCATCACAGGTGACGCATTGACTATAACCTTTACGCTTTAGGCACGTTGGTAGTTTGCTTTTGAAAATAAAGTGTACTCTTCCAAACCAACTTCACGCCATTTTACATCATCTACTTATTTCGTCAGTCAACTTGGCATTCGATGTTCTGAGCTGGCCTAGGTAAACATACTCATCAACTATTCTCTCTTGTCTCTCCGCTAATCTTTATTTCCCTCTTTGCACCATGTTGATTGCATATGACCTATGTTTTACTTGAATTCATTTTAAGGCCTATTTTCGAACTCTCATTATTCAGTTCTTCCATTCTGGTTTGTAGTTCTTCCGCATTTGAAGCAAACAGAACTATATCATCAGCGAACCATTAATTTTAATTCCAACTTCATCTCAGTTTAAATTTTGGAACACACTCTCCAGGACCGCACAAAACAGTCTTGGAGAAATTGAATCTCCTTGCCTTAACCCCTTTCCAACTTTAAATTTTTCACTTTCTTGATGTAGTCTAATGACAGATGTGGCAGTCGAAGAAATGTTTCGCAGTAGCTTGATGTACGCAATTTCCAAACCTTGATGTTCAAGTGATTTAAGTACTGCTGTCAAGGAGACAGAATCGAAAGCTTTTTCGAAATCTATGAATCCCAAACATAGTGGAAGTTCATATTTATTAGTCCTTTCCATAACTTCATTCAATGTTTCTATGTGGTCCATTGTGCTAAATCCACGATGAAATCCGGCTTGTTCCCCTCCCTGGTTAAAATCTTAAGTCTCGTTCAATACGATTCAAAGTAACTTTGGTGAACATTTTGTATAGAACTGACAGTAAACTAATTGGTCTGTAGTTTTCGACGAGTTCTTTGTCCCCTTTCTGGTACAACAAAATTATAACAGAATTATTCCAACTTCTGGGTATTTCTTTCTACCTCAGGAACATCGGGAATAATTTCGCAAGTTCCTCTTTCATGTTTCCACCTCCCCATTTAAGCATCTCTGCTGTGAGTCCATCTTCTCCTGGCGATTTTCCGTTCTTCATCCCTCGAATTACTTTATCCACTTCTTTCATTACATCTGGGTCATCTACATCATTTTCTTCTGAGTCTTTATTTCCTAGCTTTTCTTCGTAGTAGTACAATTGTCTGTAAAAAAAATTCAAATATCTTTATAATTTCTTCCTTATTTCGTGTTACGGTTCCGTCTGGGCTCTTAACTGCAATTATTTGCTTTTTCCCTATCATGAGCTGCTGTTTGGTTTTCTTCAGGCTCTTTTTCTCCTCGATTGTATTTCTAACAAGATTTTCGTTATATCTTCGTACATCCTCTCTCATTTTCTCTTAACTCACTTAACTCTTCCAAGGCGCTGAATCTGTTGCTTAGTTCTATCTCCAATGTTAGTCTGTTTTCCCCTCGATTTTCCAGATCTAAAACTGACGGTTTTCCTGATAAGCTTCTTTCTTTCAAGTCTAGTATTTAATTTCAGCTTACATCTCACCATCCTATGATCATTCGAGACTTTGAAACTGTTCAGAACAGACACGTGTTGCATTATTTCCCTGTTACTCGATAGAACGTAGTCTATTTCGTTTTTGGTCCCATTTGGGCCTTTCCATGTCCACTTCCTCTGGGGCGGTTTCTTGAAAAATGTATTGGAAATAAACAGTCTGTTGGCTTCTGAGAATTGCACTAACTTCTCTCCTCTCTTGTTTCTTTTGCCAAATCCAAAGTTTCCCGCTTTCGTGTCATTGCTCTGTAGTTTGTATAAAATTGCCAAAAAATTTCGATGGTCCATATATATAAAGTAAGCCATAAAGCAAACAACACTAAACAAGCTGCTTCGACACATCCATTTTTCTTAGCCACTACAAGAGCTATGACTGCTATGAGGACGCAAGATGCCTGTCTTGGTCACGGTCAAATGTCCCCACTTTCTTCCAGATTGTTCTTCGAGTACCTGGCCTCCTTATTTTCACATCAGTGATCACGTCTACCCATGCGACATTAAAATCGGATATAACTTTTTTGATTACCTTGTGCAGACCTACTTAAGATTTTGTTGAATTACTCACGTTGTTTAAATACAATGTTTTCTTACTCAAAGCTTGTAAAACACATTAAAAAAGAAAAAGAAAAACAGAAGACGCCAATCACTACCTATACATTTACCACTTCGTTCAATAAATTGAGTATAAATATCTTGTGTGTTTACATGTCGAGACAAACATCAAATCTTATTAAACTAGATACTTTGAAGAATGCTCAAAGTAAAAGCCATATCAATTTCATAGTAAATAAAGTGAATACGGGAATTTACTTAAAAAAAAAAAAAATCCTTAAAGTGCCAATCACTGTAAGGTTTCCCCTACAAACCACTTAAAAAAAAAAAAACCCGGATAAATATCAAAATTGTGAGGCAACATGAACTTATATAACTGGTATCGAATTATCCAAACGTTGATGAAATTTTTAAAACATTCGGAGCTCTATTACTTTTCAGTCAGTTGGAGCGTTGGCCTCACGAGCTCTATGGTTAGAGAAAGGAAACAAATGAAGCGGTTAGAGGATAAAGGTATCATGTTACATTTTCCCTTCCACCTTCTTCCACAAACTAACTCGTTTGTCTATGTAACATATCCCTTTCATCGTTTCTGAATGATTTTATTCAGACGAGAAATAACTTAAATGGGGTGTTGTAGAACAAGAATAACACATAACACTTTCATCCACCACCAGAACTCTTGAAAAATGTAACATGACACCTTTATCCTCAAACCGCTTCAAATATTTTCGCTTTAAAGAACTTGACGGGAGTTATACCGTACAATGTTTCTTAGATTTTTCAACTTGGTCCCACAGACTTCTTTATCTAATCGATATTTTTTAAAATGTCCGATTCGTGGAATAACTTTTAAATACTGCTCTCAACGGGTCGGGTTTAAGCTTAACCCTACCCGTGACTGACTAGGTTCGACCTGACCCGACCCGTGTCCCGAGACGACTCCTTTGCTTTATGAAATTGGTTGAAATAAAGTTAGAAGACAAAGTGCCGAAAACTTGGACTTCGTTAACGTACAGCGTTTTAGTGGTGATTAGTTGACACTAAAGTAGTGACACAGGCACTTTCGTCATTTCCCAAGGAAATATGCACATATTTTCCGTAATATAATTTCAATTATTTTCACGTCTTCATATATAGTTGTAAAGCTATATGTATTTCATTGTTTCGAAGTTCTGAAAAATGAGCAAAGGGTGTATTTTTCTGTTCATGTAAAATTCATGCTGAAGGTACCGTACCGGCATTTTCCTGATGTAACTGAGGAAAAAACTGGAGAAACTTCAGCATGGTCGATCACTGGTATCGAACCCTAGACCACCTAAATGAGAAACCAACGCTCTACGAACTAAATGTACCATAACGTTGTTACTTCAATATGTAATTGTGCTAAGCGTAACACGTTCTCGATAGTTGATAATCAGTTAAGCTTACACGAAGCTTTTCAGATGTAATAAATTCTCATCGGTAAGATAAAAGATAAAATGAATTGTATGGCGGTAACGAAATTCTCATCAAACGAAACTTCTAACATTGATGGAAAGTGTACGAAAATACTAAGTTTTGTAGGTTTTGTCGTACAAGAACGAAGATGTGAGTTGCCATTTTCTTCGGAGTGGTCTCACCTGCAGACAGACACTATTAGTCAACCAATTTTAATAGTAGGAGAAGCATTTTGAGTTTCTTTCAGAACGTCCCTAGTGGTGTAAGTGGAAGCAAGAGCATTAGTGTTGGTATTAGTATTAGTTTTCCTACTCATCTTTCCTGTCTTTTGAAAGCTTCTCGATAATTTAGTACAGATGTAAAATTAATGTAAAATCAGAGACGGTCATTCGTGGTTATTAATTAGTAGGAAAGTTCAACAGAGGAAATAATTTCATTCCTTCTCTTTGATTTTCTAAGGAACCTGAGAAGATCTTGAGATTTTATTAGCTTACAATTACGTAGCGTTTTCTTTTTTCATGTCCTGTGACGAAGAATGTAAAATTGGGGGACTCTCATAGAGAAATAGAGATAGAAAGAGATAAAGATACGAGCAACAAGGTAAAATTTAACGTGCCACATATAAAAACAGTTTGGTAATGAAAACGAACTATTTAGTTAATATACAGCGGACTAAATGTTTTGGTAATCACCAATGAACAATTTGTTTAAAAAATAGTCCCGATTACCTAAAATTAGTCAGAGCACCAGGCATGTGAACACTGCGAGAAAAGTCTCCAGTGTCCTGGCTGGGATTTGAACTCGGGCCGCCCGATTTGTAGTCACACGCGCCATCGCCTAAGTCACGGCGACTAGTATATCTTTTGGGTAATAAATTTAATCATAACCTTATTTTATTATTTTCTGTCCAGTTCTAAACTTCGTTAACAAATTGTATGCTTGTAAATTATTTTTAAAGTCGGTCCCTATATTACATCTACCAGAGTTCTAGACGATCCCCCAGTTTCTCCCCCTTCGAGAGTGCCTCACTACACAACCGTGTTTGGCATACACAGACATTTGCTAGTGCAGCAGCACTTGAGAAATTAACCAAGATTAACTGAAATATTAAAGAAGAAGAAAAAAGCACATTTCCGCAGATAAATTATACATAAAAAAACAAAATTTAAACTTGATTAAAGTCGTTCATGAGTGGGAACGACTTTTAACTCAATTATATTTTTCATTTTTCTGAGGTCAATACGAAGTCCCCAACAATGTATTAATCGTAAGTTTCATGTACGCTACGGATGATCCATTCTTGTTCAGTGTGTAATGTTTGTAACATCCTCGATAATATAGTGGTTAGTATCCCTACCTGTTACGCGGGAGATCAGGATTCGCCACTGAGATACGTAATAACAGGAGAGTACTCAAGAGGTGAATCAAAAGACAAAGATGTTGTGAAGTATGCTTTTATTTTCCACAGTCTGTCAAAAGTCATTAATTACAAGCATCACTGAAGAATAATAGAAGTTTCTCAAGGTGGTGGTTGTTTTAAATAATAAATAAATAAATAAAACCTTCGCGAGCAGACCAGTTTATCAAACGCTCCCAATATTCCTCAGTAAGTACGCTTGTTAATTATCTGAGTGAATCTATGAATTAATAAGAAAACCATACGGTTGCTTAAAAATAAAAAATGTCAAAATTAATGCTCATGTTACTTACACGATGGATACCATGTCGATGAGTCCTGCGTTCTCTCTTGGCGTTTTTTGAAACACTGTAATAAACGCATGAACCTTCAGAGCCCAAAATATATATTGAGTTGCTGTCGCGTTCCAACGAAGATTCACGTCGAGACGAACCAAAACTTGAATGAACAATGATAGGACTTAAAGCGCACGACTCAATTGCTAGCGGTTGGTCATCGCGGACTAATTGACAAGATGCTGCTATGATGTCAACCAGAGTAATAATGAAGAGTAACTTAGCGTAGGGTAACTAAGACTGATGTAGATCCCTTAAACCTAAGATGGGCTTTATACACCAACTAGGTATCCTCAAATCCACGCTCTCTCCAAACTTTCAACATATATTTTTGCAGGCAAAGTATGACGAAATCATTTTTGGTCCTAACTGCTATACTGGCACTGATTTTGAAAGCTCATAATTAGTTGATGTCATGATGTATAAAACACCTTAAACCAACTGTTGTTGATTTCTTATGCTATAAAAAGAATAAAGCTTTCGTTGTTTTTGTTTTTTCTGTTGGATCACTATTTTAAATTTTGATTACACTTTTCTGTCGCACTTTGGCACTATGTCTTCGTGGATGTTATACAAGTGTTACCATAAAAACTAACCACAATAATTAATTCTACAGAAGCAATTAATTTGAAAAAGTTGTATGCTTTTCAACAGATTATTATCAAACTACAATATCATTTAGTCTCGCAAAAAAGTTAACCCAGGATATCAAAGTGTAATAGTATGAATTCAACAGTTTTAACTCTTACTACTCAGCGTTTCCAATCAATGAAGTACGAGCTTCGGGCAATATTTCTTATAATCATAACCTACCGACTCGCCCGGCTACTTAAAGAAAAAATTGTATATATATATATATATAAAACGGACTTCAACAGAACGCGTACATCTATTGATAAAGCTTTTGCATTGATATCTCGGAGTGTCGAGCATGCATTAAACATCGTCGCATGTCTTGTCAATTTATGATTGTTTTTGCCTTTTCGAGTACTGTACATTTTGAATTTAACTTTTAAGACCTTTGGACAACTTTAGCTCAGGACGGATAGATGATGATGGATGAATTGGTTGAATGAAAAAAGTACGATGAAACGGGAGAACCCCGAAAAAACCCACGCACACGGTGTTTGTCCACATGGCATGAGCAGGGATCAAACCAACGACCCCATGCATTAGTGGTGAGCGCTCTACAAATGAGCCACCACGGATACTGTACAGATACACATTAAGTTCGAAAGTTACTTGCAATCCACAATTATTTCAAATTAGATATGTATAAAAATCAGGATCACATTTTAGAAACTGAGGATAAACCTGATAATACCCGGATGAATATTTTTTTATCCGCACCCTGCCACCTCTTATTTGCGCTTTAGTTAAATTTGTACCCACGAAATTGCTTGAAAAACCAACCCCCCACAAAAAAATAATAATAATTAATGACAATAGCAACGTTAAAACCATTTGAGGACAACTTTACTAACTTATCCCATAATCAGACTAATCACTAAAGAAGCATTAATCTACGTATTTATTTTACATGCCCTGTCACTCTAAAAATGTGTTCCATTTTTAAAACCTTTTCTTGCTAATTGTCCGGTAATGATAGAAACAATAAATAACTTAGGCAGCCAATATCCTCTCATTCGCCTAAACCGCATCGAACAACCCTTCCCTGTTCTCACCATAGCAAAATATTATTCCTTTAGCTATAATCAATAATAGCTATATTATTTTGAGTTGTTCCTGTCTCTAACTTTAGAAATGATACAAGCAGTAAAGTACTGGGAGGTACAGAAATACTTCTTCCAATTAAGACACGTAATCTATAGTGTTACTTACGTTCACGTAATCTATAGTTCGCTTTCGTACCTCATAACTGCTTTTATTAATAAATCTAACGTAGCAGACAATTGTTGGAGTAGGTGTTAACGTCTGAATTACCGTCCCGTATTCTGTTTTCTTTGGCATGTTGATCAAGAGCAACGTATTTTTCGTATTTTTTTGTTGCGCAAACAGGTAATCATATTCATCGCTTTCAGTTTTGAGCTAGCCGCAAAACATGATATTATAAAAATGGCGTCCTGCCTAAAAATACAGAATTGTTCAGAAGCAGTCAACCAACGGATAAATGAAAACTAAAAATGACGCAACACTGCGAAAGTATGCCGCATCACGAAAAATTAGTTAAAAAGAATCTTGCGCATATAGCATCATCGAATTGTGTCTATGCTTTAGCTATTCACTAACTATGAGAAGAAATGCTGAATGCAACTGGACTGGACAATTGCAATGCCTACTGCTACATTTGGCTATGCACATTAACGTAACGCTTCACTTCTTTCCCATAATAAGAAATGATGTCACAAGTGCAGTACTTGAATACACGTATCCCATGTAAAAGTGGCTCTTCAGTGAAAACAGAAAACAAACGCATTCTGCCAACGAAAGAAAATACTGATAGTAAATCGTGTGGAAGCATGTTTATGCATAGTCATGAAAAATGAAGACTGTAAACTGAATACTTTACTGGTGGCCTGAACGTGTGCTTTAACTCAATTAGAAAATTCCAGATGCATGGTTTTAGAAGAAAAAAATTATTCGAAGCTAAAAAATGTTTTAATGCGAGTAATGGGAATGGGTTTATAAACAGTTCGATTTTTTAAAATTTTAAATCAGAATACAATCTTTCAGAATCAAGTTTGTGTTCATGATTACAAATTTGTAGTGAAGTGTACTAAAAAAAAAGTTTAAGCAAAAAAAAAAAATATATATATATATACAGCGCCTTACAGTTAAATAGTAACAATTACATTTAGTTTCACAGAAAATATCGATATATATTGTTTTAAGTCCGAAAACTGTACAATCCAGGAATACCGAGATAAAACACGTTAGCACGTACAACATATGACATGTGTGTGTTAAACCATTGAGTAAAATGGTTAAACTTATATAGAATATAGACCCACTAATGCAAAATGTTCAACTTATCGGACCTAGTGTACTCATCGGCCGTTTTCTATGAATGTAAGTCTACATTTGAAATTTTACTCATAAGGTATACTCTAGATACAACATATACAGTTCACCTTAAAACAGGTTTATCATATATATATAAAAGGTAAGCGCTGAGTTTCTACTAATAATCGCAAAGATTTCGAGGGTTCCTTGATAGCACAGTATTGCCGTGATTCATTTCACTCATAAAATTCGTATTTGGAAGTTACACCTGCAAATTTGTATTTTCCATGAGAATGAACATTCAAGAATGCAACACAGCTTTGTGTGCATCGGGTCGCGGTTGATTCTTCTGTTTCTGCAAAATAACAGGCCCGTCGCTCTCCCGTAATTTTGGGTATTCTGATTTATAATATGCATATGCCATTGTAATACATTAAGATATTGTCATCAATTCGGACCCAAGGAAATTATAATTGAAGATCCCTGAACTACGGGCTTCAGAGATTGACGAGCAGTGCACAGTGGACAAAAATGCTGATCTGGCTGGAAAAAATCTTATATGTACAATAAATGGGCCTGATTCAAGAAAATTATGAATTTTGTACCATACTGAATGTGTTAACTGATCTATGACTCTATAGAGCCCTACCAGACCATACGTTCTTGTACTAGCGGCTGTACTTTGAATTGTGTTGAAAACCTCATATGAAACTTTTTTTGTACCGGTAAAGTGACAAATGTTATGCGAAACGTATTACAATGTCTTTATTATTTTATTGCATGTAATGAGAAACAAAATGTAACAAAACTAAATGAAGGTAGAAATATAATAAACACGCAGTAATCCAAATGTATAAACGTTACATATATACCACTGCAGTCAATAAGTTCGTGGACTGGACGTAGTGTGATGCTAGTGGTGTACTACAGCTGAGACGTGACGTCCTGGAGGAATCAGTGGAAGTCTGTCTCTCGAGTCTCGACCCAGCAAGAGGCAGGTGTGTGCATAGAGTGTAAACAGACGTACTGTCTTTTGTGGAAAGAGTTGAATGCGCCGCGGCGGACTTGGAGAATGTGGCAGTTTGAGCAACGGGCAAATATCAAGTTCTGCCAAAAACTAGGCAAATCCGCAACAGAAATATTGCAGATAATCAGGAAAGTGCGGATCACTTTCAGCAGCAGCAGTACGGATCAGCCATGGTACGTGTCACAAAATTCTGACGGATGACTTGAGCATGTCGCGTGTCACTCAGCACAGTGTGCCACGCATTGTGACACAAGGTCGACGTGAAGAGTGGATGACCATTTGCGGTGATCTGTTCAGTAGTGCTGACGCTGATGGAACGTTCCTGAACCGGATAATAACAGGAGATGGAACATGGTGCTTTCTCTACGGTCCACAACTAACGCGACAAGCAGCCACCTGGAAATCACCATCATCTCCAAAACGCAAAAACCCGAGACAAGACAGGTCATAAGGGAAAGTGATGTTTGAACTGTTTTTTTGACTCGTTGGGAATTGTCCACGTGGAATTCATCCAACAAGGAGCAAATGTCAACAAGACTCGATACAAGGAGATCCTTCGTCACCTACGCGAGTCAATACGTCGTAAGCGTCCTGAACTTTGGCGCAGGAAGAACTTGATGTTGCTGCACGACAATGCTCCTGCACATCGCTCTATCCTTGCTCAGGAGCTGGCAAGGCAGCAAATCACAGTTTTGCCAAATCCTCCATACTCACCTGATCTCGCACTATGCCATTTCGTTCTCTTTCCCCGCTTGAAAGATAAGCTACGTGGACGTCGCTTTCATTCTTCCAAGGAGATCATCACTGCCACAAAGGATGCCTTACGAGAGATGTTTGATAATGTCAACATTTTACAAACATGTTTTCAACGGCTCTACGAACGTTGGCAGACGTGCATCACTGCCAACAATACTATTTTGAATGTGAGTGTGGATCTGTGTGTGGACGTTTACGCCGAGCACTGGAACCATGACGGCATTTGGGTTCTAGTGGTTGCCTATATTCTAGGTGCCAGTCCACGAATTTATTGACTGTACTGGTATACTGTAGATATTATATATATTTCAGTCAGAATAGAATTCTGCAATTAAAGGCGGCAACATCAACACAGCAATATAAAGCTAAGATAATAGATTACGCGCTGAATATTGCATATATGGCACACACAGACAAAAACATAATTCATTAAGTGTAAATTTCAAGGAATCGAGGAAAGAACCTAAGAAATTTAGAAAAACTATAGTCTATTACAGAAGAATTGGAAGACTCAACAACCAATAAAACATAACGAAGATGAAGTAAAGTCCATTTCCTAAAAATACGTGAGTGTTATTATCTCAAGTCAACACAAGTTGAACAAATAGACTTTATTGCAAACTGTAAAGAACTGTTTCTCTCAGACGTAAACTGTCTTTATTTGCTTTATCTTATGCAAAATAGGAACGCTTACAAAACAGTAGGATTAAAACAGATATAAAACTTTCAGTGAGAATTTAACTATAACTCTAAATCTAAGTCACCACTTTCTCTTTCTTTATTG
>JAGDQP010069178.1:0-10922 GCA_022664845.1 Lepisma saccharinum
AGATATCCAGTTTTCGTTAAGAATATTCTGTTTCCTACTCTGTTTCTTCACAGACACCGTTTCCAAAACAGAAAACTAGACAACGTTTAACTCTTTTGGAAAAATCTTAAAGTACTGCATTCAGTTGAGAAGTATATTTATTCCCGCTTTAGAACTCAAAAGACCATTCTTCGCTTCAACCATGGATTCCTATATCTTTCTCTACATGTCTCCAACCGGCCGTTCTCCCAGAATTCAATGCGATTAATGGCTGGGTATAAGAGCAACACACACCATGACTCTTCCTTATGGATCTTGTATGGTGAATAGCAAAACGGGCAACGCGCCAGTCTCTATTTATTTATGATGGTAGCGGTAGAAAGCAGTATAAAGACGCAAGAAACTCCTTTGGAATCTCACATTGGTCATTCATAGCTAGACTTTTTTTTTTATTCTGAAAAAGTACCCGCTCGCTCTTATGTATTGTACGACAACACTGGATGGGCAACGGATAATTCTTCTTTGCTCATGCACCTGTTGATGTCAGAGAAGTTGAAAACCGTCATGGTCTTTTTTTTTTACTCTGAAACTCGAGAAATCTTTGGTGAAAGGACCGCAGAATAGTGGTTAAACGAAAGCGAAAAAAAGAAAGTAGAACTTACTTCAAAGGATCCTATTCAGCCAGCAGAAGTCTAACCAATCTTACAAAGTGTGGGTTCCACGCTTTCAACCACAAAGAATTTGCTATAGCCATGTCTGGAATGATAAGCTACTTTTCTATCTTCTTGTGATAAAAGGAAATACGTTTTTTTTTTATTTTTTTTTTATATCAGCGGATACCAATCTGTGGTCCGTGGATTCCCGGGGTTCCCCGAAGTTTTCTTTGGTAATCCGCAATCCAAATTATAGGGCATATATTTTAAAAAAAATTGTTTTACTTTTTTAGCCTTATGAAGAAAATGCTGTAAAGCCTTATAGAACGTCGCTGTCCGTTTGAATGTCGACAACTTTCAACTCAGGAACTACAACTGCTAGGAATGTCGTTATGGTATCGTTAGACAGGTCTAGTTGAGATGAGTCAAACCCATATAGCTCACACATATTGCAGGGATGGTACCAGAGATACGAGACTGTTTATAGTCGTAATTTAGGAATTATTAGGGTTAGAAAGGTGGTGGAAGTGTCGTTGGAAAGGTCTAGTATCATTTTTTTCCAACGGAACATTAATCATCCAAATAGGATGCTAACTGGTTAAGCCTGCACATGTACACATTCATCCCACTTGGCTCCGCCTAACTTGTTTAATCACACGTTGTAACTTAAAATTATTACCCTTTTTGTGTATAGCTATAATATGCGGGGCAGAATTGAATTGCTTAGTCATGACATCACTACCATTGTGACCCAGGAAGCCAGGGGACGTTGGCATTTGGATGGTGAAGGTGGGGAAGACGTCGGCCGGCGGATGCTGGGCGGCGTTACATCCTTATACCCGCAAGTCGGGGAACCGTTGGAGACCCTGAAAATGGTCCGACGACTAAACGCCACTTATTGATCGCGCCGACCTTTCCTCAACTTTTGTCCCGATTACTAGTTGGCCGGGATCGGGATTTGGCTTGCTGAGAAGTGACCGCACGGTCACTGTTTAAGAAACAGGTTGGTTACAATAGGAGAGAGAGAGAGAGAGAGAGAAATATCACCGAAAATATTAATTTAGGAGTATTCAAGAATTTGATGACGAAATAAGATTTGCCGAAAGACTAACGAGTGGAAAGTAGTTAATAAATTTATACCCATTTTACATGTTTACTCAGAAAGCCTTTCTATTGTGCAGTTCTGAGTTCTGTAGACCTCTGAGAGGGGTGTTGGCTAGCGCGTGGAGTGAAGTGGGAAGTGCACAACCAATCAGCGGGAACTCATGCTTTTACTACCTACCTCGCATTGGCTATTAAACGTGTCTTTCCATTCATGATCACGCTACGACTCATCCCTCGTGACTACAGAACTCAGAACTAGACAATACGTGATACTACTACGTATACCTAGGCCGTTTTTTAGACAGCGAATCGTGTGGTTTTCTTCAACTTACGACTTGGCCATCCCCTTCCCACCTGTATTCTATCCCGGCCTGAGCCATTAATGCCTAAAGGCAATAAATAAATTGAAATTCAAACTGGTTTTAAAATACTTTCATATTCAACGGATTAATCGATGTAATATTTAAGAAACATGTTTTGTTAACATTTTAAAAATATGAGATATTAGAGAATAAACTTTTGATTATTATTGAAAGATGTATACCACACATGCTGCTGTGTTACTCATAAGTGACCTTGATAAAGAAAAAAAAGGGAAGAAAACATACTCGCACTGTTCCTTGTTGAAAGGCAGCAGCTAATTAAAGCCTCAACGAGGACAACGATATACCATTACCTAATATACTCCAACACGTTACATTTTCCCAACCAATATGAATATTCAATATTTACCAAGCAAGAAGAGCGGAATTCCTCCGCCCTTCTCTGTCGTTTACTTTACATGAAAAGCGTAATTACTTAAAGGTATGAATTTCGTTGAAAGGGCTTGCACGAAGCAAGAAAGAACCAAACATGCAACTACCCTATCAATGGACGAAAAACCGTTTTCTCTTAATTTATTGTGTTGCAAAGTGCCAACTGTATGAATTACCATCGCACGTCCCCTCCATTCATGAGGCAATTTCTGACTTTTCATTTTGCTGCACGGGGTGGAGAGTAGAAGGGAACGCTTAGGATAATTGCGGAATTGACTATCCATGCAATAGGAGTTTTTTTCTTTTATTATTTTGGTGGCGGATTATTATTGGCTATAAATCAAACAATATACATCTTTATTACCATTTCCATAAAACTCCTCAATTGGTTCTGTTTGTGAGAATAGTTGAGTCACGCGATTTTTTGGGTGGCAAGATTGGGAATTAACATATCTCTTCGCTCTTTTGCTAGGGCTTCAAAAGGTAGAACGAAATAACAATCGCTGCAAGAGAGAGAGGGAACATTTATATGCTATAATAATTCCCGTCGGTTTCGATTCGTGGAATAATTTAAATCGTTCCATATCCGGAGCTCTTGCGCTTGACAGTTCCAGTTCCAATTTCACTTATATAGGTATAAGAGGCACCTCGTTCACAAGGAATACAGTTTAATGAATAGTCAGAAGAATTAGTGGAGTACGTTGACCGTAGGATGAAGTTTCTCTTGAGTCGAAGTTGGGGCTTGTTACGAAGTACATGATCGCTGGGAATCCATATTTTGTCAGAGGGTTGATATATGTATAGGAATAAATCGGTACAAAAACACTTCGGGATAAAAGGAAGAGTGACGCAAAAATTCTATTCACAAAAAAAGTGATATCCATTTTGCGAGTGACTTTGTGTCATTGTGGCAGAAGTATTTCCCTTGTAATAAAATTAAGGGATTTATCCTTTCTGCCATAGTGACACAAAGTCACTCGCAAAATGGATATAACTTCTTTTGTGAGTAGAATTCTTGCGTCACTCTTCCCTTTACCCCGAAGGAGTTTTTATACCGATATCACTTACTTCGTAAGGCTTCCTATTAAGAAAAAGTGCATTAAAGAAAAGCCTCAATTTGCCTCTATCAGGCCCGCAATTGACACCCCAAACCCCCTGGTACCAACCATTTGGGGCTAAAGCAAAAAGACAGGCACACTGTTCTATCATTTTTGAAAATTCTGTGATTGGGCTAAAAAAAACTAATAACTTTTGAGTCTCTTTGCCGAATTTAACGTTTGATACACCGTTTGAAAAGTATTAAAACGTAGATTATGATCCCAAAGTTTCGATCGTCTTTGTAGTCTGGAGTAAGTACTATCATCAGAAATGTAAAATTCTGAAGTTTTCTTCGAACCGCCCTAGGGGGTCCCTGGGAGGTCCTACCGACCCACTATTTTTCTTTTGTCTCTAAAAATAACAAAGAGCTTTTAAATGCAAGTTCAAGCATCAAAATCGGGCTTTTAGTTCGCTAGATCCAAAATTAGTTGAATACATAGAGTGCCGCTAACAGAGTCATTTGTCAGCGTCACTCGAAGGACTACCGTTCTTCATGATCCAATAACAATACGTCATATTAAGATTTAAACTGGTGATGGTCCACTCCATTAATGCTTGTGAGTGTACACACTCGCTGGAATGAGTCTACAGTTTTATACTCAGCATAAT
Organism: Lepisma saccharinum; assembly: GCA_022664845.1. NCBI lineage: Eukaryota > Metazoa > Arthropoda > Insecta > Zygentoma > Lepismatidae > Lepisma > Lepisma saccharinum. Next base: position 4,199 of record JAGDQP010069178.1, read on the forward strand.
TCCACATGAACTCATCACTGCAATCAGAGCCGGATTAAGTGTGACTAAAGGGGCTGGCGCCCAGAGCTTCCACTCATTTAGGGGCCCCGTTAAAGGTAAATCATTTGCTTTTACGGCTACAGGAGTAGGTAACAGGGACCATAACTGATTCTTTTGCCCAGGATAGGAGTCAATAGCCCGGGGCCCCCAAATAACTTAATCCAACCCTGATTGCAATAGGGAAGACACATATCCAGACATTGATTTTAGGGAGTGGTCACTGACCTCTTGAGCTCCACGTTGTCTGGTTATGCCACCTAAACATATGGAAATTGAACATTATAATATGGATTTTGTAGAGAAGGTCTCTACCTCACGGTCCCCCTACAAAATAAAAAATAAATAGTGGTGTTGATTCCACACTTTTCGGTGGCCCAGGGCGATTACAACTTTTGTGTGATAATTTACAAAAAATGTCTTGTTATCGGTTATTCAACACATACTAGTACTGCAAGTCTGTAACAGTATTAAATCAACCGTTTTTTGTGTTGATTTAACGCAGAAAAGTGGTAGTTACCCTGGTACATCGGAACGTTTTGAATGAACAGTTATTTTTTGGTGTGTAGATACGTCCTTGAAATAAGTGACGGGGAAGTTAATATGATCCCGATGTTAACCTGTTTGGAATGAAGTTCTTCATGAGAGACGTCAGTCGATTGGTATTTCATCTCATGAGGTAGTCATCACCAGTGTTGCCAACAGTAAGTACTTGGAAGTAGCTAAACAGGAATCTAAAAGTAGCTAAAAGCCTATCTTGCCAATGTTATAATGTGGCTAAAGCATGCAAAAAGTAGCTAAAAGTTATAATCTTTGGTAGCTAAGTCAGTATTCAAAATCTCTAGTTTTAGCGTCAAGGTAACTAAATTGGTAACACTGGTCACCACGAGGATGTGGATGTACGTCGTCATTAGAACATCAGGATGTTATTTTAAATGAGACCAACTTACAACATGAGGGAAAATAAGGATGAATTGTTATTATTATTGTAACCGATCCAGGATCGCTGACTTTTTATAAACACTGGGTAGTTAGGACAGGCTACTGTATCGTTCACCCTATCCATCCGGACAAAAGTTTTGCAGGGATTTCCTCAGTGCCACCATGGGAATACCGAAAAGTACCTAGACGAACCCAGGCCAATACCATCTTCAGTGCTTTTTCACTGGACTTAGGAAAGAGTTAGACGTAACAGACTGTAGCAGCCAGTAGTGTCATTTCGAAACATTCTTGAGGTAGCAAGCAAGCCAATATATATAAAAGCTACTTCTTAGCAGTGATTAAGCCAGACCCCCCTGTCGGAGAGTGTCGGCCCCAAAATTCTCGAGAACACCCCAACATTTTAAACTTTTTTACGGTCAAAAATCGCTAGAAATCCTTCTAACCTCCACTTATACCCTCCCAATTTTGATTTTACACCATCCCTAAACTGAAAATCCTGGCGAAATCCCTGCTTTGTAGTCAAGTTGCTAAGTATTTGGATTTTAGTGGGAGTGAACCTGGGTTCAACACCCCGAAAGAGCATTTCATTTAGGTGCTAATCCATGATTTCCATCTTCTTTGATTTCAGACAACATTCCTGTAAGTTCTAGAATTATTGTAAAATCTCAAACTTTGAACACCCATTGTTGTACACATCAAGGTCTCCATTAGCAGCAAAAATTTTTGGAAAGAGTTATGAGTAGATCAGTAGATCTTTATCTAAGCAAACTGATAACTATGAATTACTAATGCTAGGTGAATAAATACTTTTGCGACCAACTGTAGAATTTATATGACAGTTCAAAAACTACAAAATGGTTCTTATACATATAAGAACTAATGACATAATATGATCTAACAATGCATGTGTAACAATCGACAACTACTGTACAGTGATTTTAAGATCACTACTTATGATTTCCGGATCATTTATTTGATTATATCACGCTTTTAATAGTTAATATTTGTTCGTTACTATGAGGTCACAGTAATTAAGTCACACTTTTTCCAGAGAGTCACACACGCAATAATAAGGCAATTCCATGTCGGACACACTTTGTAATTGCACTTTGCTATGCAGTAATTCGGAGCTTAATTGCAGTGCTTATGCTTTTATTGCATCCTGCATACTTCTTTTTGTTTCACGTGGAAGTCAAATTGCATAGTGTTGTAATTACTCGAAACGTATTGTGTAATCTGCAATCACGATTCGTATAAAAGTTTTCTCCCGCGTGTGGGCTTGAATTTAGTTTATTCTTTTTTTTTTAAAAAAAAAAAGAAGTATGTTCCTAAATAATTCAGTTTTCAGTATATCGTCTAGTGTTGAAACTGATTTTGAAGAAATTATAATTAGTACATTTAGGAAGTACTACTACACACACACACACCTCCACTACACGCACGCACACACTTGCATTAAATAATACAGGGTGTTTCAAAAGTCTCAGTACAGAGCTCTAGTTCACAAACCGACAAGAAAATGAACCATCCCAGTACACAGGTGTGAAATGGTGGGTGGAGGTCAACGGAGCGGCCATAGCTCAGTAGTAAAACGTTGGATTATCGTTCGTGAGGCCGTTTACTCAATCCCAGCGGACGACCATCCTGATCGAGTTTTTTCCAAAGGTTTTCTTTAGTCACACCAGGCAAATGCTGGGATTGTACCTGCAAATTATGCCCTGGGTGACATCTTCCTATCCTTTCGTCTTCTCTTTTCGGACCTGAGCCTTAGATACCTGAAGGCCATAAATAAATTGAAAATAATGGAGGTCATTTTTTTTGGCAAATAGCAAGTGAGTCGTGTGACGTATCAAACAACATGTAGGTCTTCCCAGAAAAGCTTTCCAGATATTGTATTTGACCTACCTGTTACGGTGACGGAGTTATCTTTACTAAAACTTGCCGGGCATTGCTACGTGATGTAGTACTACTATCTACCCAGTAACGCATTAACTCCGACACCGTAACTGGTAGGTCAAATACAATATCTGGAAAGCTTTTCTGGGAACATTCTCGTGTTGATATATATATTACGCTACCCATTTGTCCCTTGAGAAAGAAATTACGTTTATCCAATATGACGGATTTCAAGATGGTGGTGACGTTGATTATGTATTAGCAAAGGGCCTAGCTGGGTAAGATTGTGAAAAGTGCCTTGGAAGGAATCGTGATAAAACGTACTGTACAACCATATTTAGAATAAAAAATAATAGTTTTCCACCAAGTTTCAGCTCAAAAGATGCTAACTTAACATGAAAATAAATTAAAGTATGGTTTTTTGGTAGGATATCTCGATTGGATTTGCACCTACGAAGACCTTCTATTTTTAAATTAAAGAGTTTTTCAAGCTCTACCAGATGGTAATTGTTTCATTTATGTTGGTGCTTAATTCAAATTTTTAGAGAGGTTAGAAAATTTGAAAATTGAATTTAAAAAACCTAAGACAACAGTTGGTTCGAAAAAAAATGTGGGTGAGTGAGTGGTTAAACAGAGCAAGTTTCAGTATATCTAGAAAGTATGGTAATTAAATGTATTAATATTTTGAAAGTGAATTTCAGTTCAGTTCCTCATAGGCCAGTAACATACAGATTACATAACTGTTACATGAATTTCCAGTTGACAGAAGACCGGATTGTGAGTATCCAGGTTGACAACTATCGAAAATGTTTATTTATTGAACTAGTTTCAGAAATTTTGTGTGAAAAAGCTCTTAATGAGCGTAGTTCAGATTTATGTTACGAAGATGAAAGTAGAAGATATGAAGTAACAGTGGAATTAGCAGATAAACCTATAACGTTAGTCAAATTGTCAATAATTCCAGGTGAGTTACCGGATAGTGAAATAGGTGCGGTACTAAGTGAATACCAAGCAGTTAAAACCATTAGAGACGAATATTACGATAGCCAACGAATATTAGATCGTTATAAAGTGACAACCTGTCGGAAATTGATTTATATGCAATTGGAGAAAGCGATACCGAGTTTCATCGAAATACAGAAACAACGTTATTTGGTCACTTATTTTGGTCAGGAAAGGACCTGCTTTGCGTGCAACCAAAATGGACATTAATATGAGTCATGTGCTATTCGAAAAAAAACGTCGCAATCACAGGACAACAGAGGTAAGCAAGACATTAGTGGTGTAGCAACAGAACCTAACGTTCCTACCCAACAGCAGTCAATAACATCTGAAAAAATACCATCAAAATTAATAGTGAATTTCCCACATTACTTAATACTGTTAATTCTAGCCAAATAGAAAAAGAAGAAAAAATAGTGTACCAGAAGGCGCTTTGAAGTGACCCCTATGCAACTAGTAGGTTCCCAAGTGCTTAATGCTTCAGAAATTCAATTTAACCCTAATCCCTTAGGAAGTGTATCGGCAACTACTTTAATAGAGGAACACAATACTACAGGATTTGTTATGTGACCCTAAGGATTAAGAGCAAGTATATACTGAGGAATAACACGAAGACGATAATATAAGTGACGTAACTATTCAAGAGCCTAGTGACACTGAAAGCAACTCAAGCGACATTAAACAACCCAAAGAACGAAAAAGGAAGAAGATTCTCCGTACTAAGAACAGTAACACTTTCAACAAAAAGACAGATCACGTAAGTAATGCAAGTGTACATTGTATTACACGTTCCTTAGCGGAGAAAAAGACTGAAGGAAAAACGATCAAAACAAAAGAGTGTACACAGGAGGAAGCATTTCACGGCAGTGTTACCAAAGTATAATCATCGTACGTGAGAGAAGTGTTAGGTTAGTAAAGAAAATGACAAATAATTATCAAAATTTGTTTAGATGTAAAAAGGTAAACATGTTGGGTATCATTATATATATTACATACCTTCTTATGGTGACTCAAATTACCCTTACCAGTATTAACATTGGGGTTATGTACACTAAAACAAAATATTTTGCACTCAATGATTTCCTGTTAAAATCTGAAATTGATGTTGCCATATTACAAGAAGCAGGCCCAGAAATAGAAAATGTGCACTCCTCTTATAACGTTTACAATAACTCTACATACAATAGACTAGATACTGTTATTCTTGTCAAAGACGGTATTCCATTTAATAATGTAAAATATCATCCTAGTGGACATATTATAGGTGGTGATATATATGGAATTACTATAATAAATTGTTTCGCGTACTGGGGTTATAACCAAAAGAAACAACGTAATGATTTTTTTTTGCATCAGAGATATCCACTTATCTGAGTGGTGTGCATAATTTGATACTGGGAGGAGATTTCAATTCCGTACTTGAGAAGGAAGACCAAGATCCCGGATTTAATTTTTGTCCGACATTAAAAGAAATCGTTTATAAATAACCCTTAATAAACATCAGTAGAAGCAAAAGAACAATTAGGCGGATTCACATATATTACTCAACAAAGTCGTTCCAGAATAGATAGATTTTATACAACCTCATAGGTTTTTAGAAATACTCTAGAAATTTTTCGATACCCTGTTTGTTACAGACCACTTAACATTACAGTTAAAAATTAAAATTCCAAAACAAAAAAAAAATGATACGTGGGAAAGGTATATTTCAAATGAACGAACCAATATGAGAAAATCCCGATTTTTGTAATATTTTTGAAACTAAATGGAAATACTAGGTAATACAGAAGAAACATTATAAAAATTTGCTCGATTGGTGGTATGGTTATTGTAAATTAGAAATAAAAAAAAAGCTGTGTCGCTGGTATTCCTTTGAGTTTCAATGTGATCAGAATATATAATTTTTATTATAGATGTCTCTCAGAAACCCCAAAAGACGCAATTAATAACAGTGAAACCATTTCATTGGTAAATAAATATAAAATGAAAAGATCAACCATACATCGAATAAGACTCCGCGGAATTCAACTTCGTTGCAAACTTCCAATGTTTGATCACGACGAACAATGTTCACTTTCTCATGCTTTACAAGAAGCAAATCGTGGAAAAGGAAAATTGATGTCAGAAATTTGTGATGAAAATGATAGCATCTATGAGGATACCTTGGACATTCAGAAAGTGTTCTATGGAACTTTTAATCAACAGTTCGGTCAAGAGCGAGTTACAATTCAGGGTGACAAGTTTTTAGCAACTGTATATTTAGTTATTAATCGAAATGATAATGAAAATTTGACTAAGCCTTTTCGTAATAGTGAGATTAAACAAGCAACTTTTGCTGCAAAGAAACACAAATCCGCGGGGGAGGATGTGCTTTCCAGCACTATTTATCAAAGGTTTTGGTATTTGATAGGAGATACAATGACAGATATAGCAAATGCGTGGATTATTCAAGAAGAAGTGAAACGACCGAATCCTGCTACTACCGACCAATTTCTCTCTTAAATAGTGACACAAAAATAATAAGTAGATGTATTGCGAACGGATTATCATTACACGTGGAGAAATTATTGGATAATTTACAATTTGCAGCCATTAAAAGTAAAAGTATTTTTGAGTTATTTCTTACTATAAGAGGCTGTATCACAATCTCAAACGAGTGTAATCTATCTACCGCTATTGTTAATTTAGATTTCGAAAATGCATTCAATAATAACCACTCATATTTGTGGCAAGTATTACAACGATTTGGGTTTGGCGAAATATTTATAAAACGGTTTAAGCACTTATATAAAGATGCTGTTACAAAATTAAATATAAATGGTCATATAACATTATTTATTAAGACAAT
>JAGDQP010069179.1:0-10922 GCA_022664845.1 Lepisma saccharinum
AAATAAATAAATAATGTTTTCGTTAGTGTAATCTCTTTATATTTACTTTTATAGTGCAAGTAAATAAAATACAATTCGCGTAATGTTAATGTCAAAGCTTAAGTTTAAACGCCGCCAAAAGCATTAAAGAGAGAGAGGATGAGGTAGAAAGACAGTAGCAAAATTAGCGTGTGGGAGTTTGCCAAGATACGTGAAACCAGAACGGGGATACCCATCTGAGTCGCGTGATTGCTTCTGCTGTGTGGAGAAGCGACGACATATGTTGTTTTTTGTTTGTTTTTTACGCACAGGCAAACTCCCAAGATATAAGCAGTGAAGTAATGTAACGTACGTACATACTCTTGTGTATGTGGACGTGGTACAATGACCCGTATATTCTCCCTGCATTGCTCTAGTCACGTGAGGAAGAGGCTTTTCTGCAACCAGATCGATTCAAAGATCCTTCCTACCCTGTGAGCCATGTCGTTACGAATGAGGAGCAGGGGAAAAGGTCCAGTAAGTTACATCACGTACGGACGGCAGCTGACTACGCAAAACCAGTGGCGTACACGTTGCTCTACATTAATGAGCTAACTTCTAAATTGCCTGAATTCTCACGTGAGAAAGAGTTCACTCTTCATGTCCGATTTAAATAAATTAATGACAATGAGTTGCAGCAAGAATCCACACAGGTAAACTGAAGCGTCTACTTTCCAAAGAGGTGGTTTCCATACAATATATTGGTTTTCATGTTCACGTAGAAGACAGGGGCAGGCAGCCCGCGTCTTATCACAACCTACCGAGCTAGCTAAGCTGGTAGAGCGTTGGTTTTGCATTCGTGAGGTCCTGAGTTCGATACTAGCAGCCGATTATTTAAGGGTTTTTTTCAATCACATCAGGGAAATGCAGGGATGATCTGGCCGACCCCCTTCCACATCTTCTCTGCTACCCTATCCCACACATTCCTAAAGGCTACAAATATACTCAAACTCTCCCAAACATTTTTACTTCTATCGTCCACCAATATAAAAATTTAAGAGTCAAAAAAGGAATACATTTGGAATATTTTTATAATAAATTTCATGATTAAAAATCTTTCATTTATCGATATATAGCAACAACTGCTTTGTCGCTAAAACTATTTGAAGAAGTTCGAAGAATTATCAACAGGATGAGAGCCTTAGGCTGCTTTTATGCATGAAGCTTGCCGCGTGCAGAATGAAATCAGGCTCCAACCACTTTTCTGTTGTACCTTTTTGTCATTTACATGTCAATGTCGCTTGCGTAGCTGAAAAAAATAGAAAAGAAGAAAGAAAACGAAGAAAGAAAAATGAAGATGGTGGTGTTGCCAGTGCGTTTGTACGTAAGATTTAGGGAAACGTGTGAGCAACTGGTCTAAGAGCGCCTGGCAACACTATTTGTAAACATATCTATTGTTTTATTTTCTCGCGTTCTGTAGATCGTCGACGGCTGTCTTTGAGTACGCAGCAGAAGAAAATCAGGCGACATTCGCATAAACACAATCATTTGCTTCCATTGTTTTATAGAACGCAACGTTCGTGTGGTTCTCAAGTCGCTTGACAACGGTGTTTCCATAAAAGCAGCCTTAACTGACAAGTCTCTTAACTTTGTTACACATTACATGAGAGAAGAGTAAAGAAGCAGAGCTGAAACCGAGTCACTTTTGGTGACCCGACCTGGCAATAACATAGGTGAGCCGAAGACCCGGTTCGAAACTTGATGCGAATGATCCGATTGACCCGGTCTTGGAACTTAAAGTGGAAATTTTCGGCGTTGGATTTATCGTGCTCCGAGGGGTAACCACTCCGGTCCCGGTCACCCCTGAAAGTAACACTGTTCAAGCGCAACGAAACAATCAACATCTCTGCTTTGAATTCAGTCTCACCAGGTCAGATCGGGTCCCAAACCCAGACCCGAATAACCCGTTCCAGCTCTGTAAGGAAAAGCACGGCCTTTGCTTTATTTCAAGACATGATCTCAAGATACGACTGAAGCTAAAATCCGGGATTCTTTTGTCTCATTTCCACAAAAACATAGTTATTGTTCAAGAACATTGCCCACAATGCATGTACTTCTTATCTAATTGCATTTTAGTTACTATTGCAGGTTTAATCTAGGACGAGGCACACAATAATCTTCAATGAATCCACTAAAAGAATTGTTGTAAACGAAAGATTCTTTTTCGCATAGAAAACAATAATTCATATCTAAATAGTGCGCACGATAATTTTTGTTAATTTTATTTTAACACCCAAGTTGTGCATTTGATGACCACAATGTACTTGCTATTACTACCACCAGGCTGTCCCGAAAGTTCCGCACCATACAAGGAGGAAAATGAAACACGAATATCAAAAACAAAGACAAACCTTTATTCAGCAAAGTACAGGAGATCATGTTCGATGACCTTCACCCATCTTTGGGACAACAGTTCAATCTGATGGCGATACCAGGTGGCAGGTTTAGAATTGAAAAACTCTCGACAGGCAGCATGCACCTCATCATATGAACTGAATTGCCGACCACACAAGAAATGTGAGAGAGAGCGAAACAAACCATAATCTGAGGGTGCAACATCTGGACTATAGGCAGGATGAGGTAACAACTCAAACCTGTCACGTTCAGGCAGGGCGTTGGTCACACTTCGAGACCGATGACTCGGAGCATTGTCAATTTACAGCAATAACCTCTTCCTCCTCGTTAATGCCGGATATTTCTCGTTCAGAATGGCATACGCTCGGGTTAATTGTTCAGAATGCAGTTCACCTGTTACAGCACGACCCTCGGGAACAAACTCAAAATTAATTATCCCATCAATATTCCACCAAACACACAGCATGAGCCACTTCCCAAATCTGTCCTGTTTCACATTGGCTAGGGCTTCCTGTCCTTTTTTCACCCACTGTTTCCGTGTGTCAGGGTTTTTCAGAAACTCCCACTTCTCATCGTCTGTCACAATTCTCTTCCAGAAACGAAGATCACGCACTTTTCTTTTAAAACAAAGTCTGGCACATTGCCACTCTGCGCTGGGCCTGCTCCTCTGTTAGCTCATGGGGACTTTGTCGCGGCTGTTTACTGACGTAATCCATGTCATGCAAGCGACGGTTTACTGTCGATTTGGATACCCCAACCACTCTTGCTAACACACGTGTACTCGATTGTGGTTCAGCACTCACAGCATCTTGCAGAGGGCCATTAATGTTAACCTGAGGTCTACCCTTGAGGGGCTTATAAGTAAATTTTTTGAACCAACGGCAAGCTGTCGATCGATCTAGTACTGCTTCCTTCCCTACACGACAAATTTCCTCCGCTGCAGCTTTTGCAGTTAGTCCTTTTCTCCACAAAAATCGTAGCACAGCTCGAATTGCAATTAGGTCCTCACTCATGTTGCCCTTTTTGACTTTCCGGGAACACTCGCTACACACGCAGTACTTGTCTTCACTTGATTCCACGAACCTGTCCTCTATGCCTGCCAACAGTTTTCACTGGTGGCGGGCGCCACCTATCCTCCCACAGTTTTCATGCAGGTCAGTGTGCTGATGGTGCAGCTATGAACAAATGTTTTGTCGCATGTCTATAATTGACTTTTCTTATTTCAAAAATAAATATATTGAAACACTGTATATTGAAACTGACATACAAACATATACACAATTACATATTGCACTTTCGAGAAAAATGTTGTCCTGATATGTAGCTAAACAAGGTCGGTATTTCCAAAAATATAATTTTTCGTCGACAAAAACTGTAAGTGCAAAAATCTACCTAGTTGTATATACTGAAAATCAAAGAGCACTTGAAGTGCACGTATGTCCCGAAAAAGTTACAATATGTTCGTTTTACAACGTTTTTAGTGAACATGAACTTTTCGAGAGTTTAATGCCACATTTTTACCGCGTAACACATAAACTTCTGGTGTACTTATACCTAATTCATGCACAAAAAGAGATCTAGAAATGAACTGTAGATAATGTGAACTACGGTAAATATGAACTTAATGTGTGCAGAATATGCACTAAGAACCCAATAAAAAAGACACATTGAGTACACTAAAACCTCACGTTCTTTCATACGGTTCACATAAAGTTCATTTTTGGTAAAGTTTTGTGTGTTTTTTTTTTTTGCCAGGAGATTTTCAGTGCAGTTTCCTCTTTAATCGCGGAGAGTGTTAATTTTGTAACACAATGGGAACTAATAATCCTAATTTTAATTATCATTAGTAGATATCACACACAGAGTGTAGTTCAAGAATTTGGGAAAAATAGTATTTTAAGACATTCGACGATATTTCTGTCTACAGCTGTACCATGGAGACTCTATGTATTTCACGTAAGACTGTAGTAATCCATAAGGAAAGACGCTGTTTTTCAAAAGGTTTAAGCAAAGAGATGTAATGGTTTTGAATGATGACAACAAATGGCAGACCATGTAATGTAAAAATCTCAATTTATACAGGGTGCTGCAAAACAAACCAACAAACCTAACTCACGCGTTTCCTGACAAAAATAAGGAAGAAATTATCAACCATAGTGGGTACACAAATGCTTCGTTTCAGCGCTATATGCTGCAAAAAGTATGGGAAAATGAACTTTAGAGCCTCATATTTCCAATACCAACAGTAGAACGGAGGTCATTTGGTACCCTCAAAGACTTCCAACCTAAAAATCTATATCTAAAAGTACGTATTCCAGACATTATCTGGAGTAAATGTGGGTCGAAATAAGATTACTTTCCGTATCAGTACGGAGGACACGTAATCACTGGCATCTTAACCGGACAATGACAACCTTTTTGTTACCGCAAATATTCTTTGAAATGGATGCATTTACTCCTCTTTGTTGAGATTTCCACTTGCCACAAACGAATTATTGTTACTTTACTGCAAGGTTTATTCCAACCCACCTTTACTTCAGAGAATTTCTGGGGGCCCTCCAAATCCCTTGCGCACCCATTGCACAGTTTTGGAATATGCATTTCTGGATAGAGCATGTTTAAAGTCTTTGACGATAGCATGCTGCATCAATTTTACTGTTAATGGTATTAGAAATATCAAGCTCTGAAGTTCATTTTCCCACACTTTTGGCAGTCTATAGAACCGAAACGAAGTGTCTATGCACCCTCGATGGTCTACACTCCCCCACCCCCTTATTTTCATGTCAGGAATCTTCTGAGGTGGTTTTGTGGGTGCTATTTTGTAACACCCTGTATAGGAATTTGGCTTACACTTATGTAACCGAACTTTTCAACTTTCTATGCAGACTACGGATGCACATAACAAAGAAAAAAATATAGAATTTGACAAAAGTTTGGGGAAAAATAACAAAACAATGACTAACCTACGTCATGCGCCAATAATGCGGGAAACCGGAGCACAAATAGAGATTTAGTTCCCCTGCCATCCCCTTCAAATCCACCATGGAAGGAACTAAATATATCCCGCAACATTGACCTGAGTCACTCAATTACACATTTGCGCCACACCAAAATCTAATAATGTCCACCGCACACTTCAGCCTTCCCGCTTTCAATGTATGAGAGTGAGAGAGAGAGAGAGAGAGAGCAGAAAATCAATTTTGGGATTTACGTTACGCGGTTTCTGCTGTCGCAGCAAGTTTATCAAACATTCAATTCGCTCTCTCTCTGGGCACAATCAAATATTACTAACCTCAACCATGTCTTCTCTCAATATTTGACTGTATAAATTATGTTTGGCAATCTTAGATGATGTGACATCTAAACAGAATATCTTTACATTTTGCATATTTTTGAAAAGTTGTTTCGTTCCTACGATGCCGGATGCTTTACAGATTCTGAAATCCCACCTGAAACTGAAGAAATAGATGGATAAAACCAAAACTATCTCTATATATAAAATTGAAAGTGAGTATGTTTGCGTGAGCATCACGCAAAAAAGTGCTTGACCGGCTGGAATGATTTTTCTCACACGATTAGACACTGGACCGAACTGGGAAGTTATCACGTCACTTTGATTCTAAAATTATTATTTTCAGTGATAATCGGCCATCTAATTGACCACTGAATTCCAAAGGCGGTGATAACAATAATAGAAAATTTAAATGCAAAGCACGAGGCAACCCACACCACAATGTTGTTTGACGGGTTGACTACCTCCAAGTGGTCAAATTTGGCGTGACTATCCAATTCATTAACAACGGCTACATTAGGTAACACCCCCCCTAACATCTCTAGAGAGGGGTGGGGTGGGAAGGGGTGGCATGTAAAAATAATAGAAAACGACTGATATTAGTGTCGGGCCACTGATATTAAAAGTATACACCCCCGATGCCGTTTAAGTCCAAGTTCAGCCCCCCATCGGCATGGGGAATGACAAAATAGTTCATTCACCCCGCACCAATGGGCGGGAAAATCAGCTAGTGTAGAAGAAAATAAAGGAAAAGATTCGATGCTCTCTTGTCACATATGTCGTCACTACTCAAGCAATTATGAACAATCCTTTAACAAGTTAACAATATGCTTAAAGTTTTCAAAGTATGTGTTGATGGTCATATCGAACGTATTCACAGACATATAAGGACGTAAGTAACCAAGTCTGAAGAGTCGATTCATCCGGAGACCCGGTCTTTACCGAACTGATTCGGTGATCCGGTGACCATGCCTTGTTCATGTGGACTGAATCAGTCAGAATTCAGTCAAACTCATTCAGAATAGCTTTTCTCCAAGTAAAGTATTACCTGCACAGCTCTGGGGGATATTTGTTCTTTCGAGGGGGGAGGGGGGAGTTATGAGACTATTTCCATATATTATTACTATTGATAGTAATCTTCCACCGCCATCTTTTTTCCTACTCCTGAAAGAAACACTGCTCAAACGCAAAACAACGGAAGAATTAAAATCGGACCAGACCGGGACCCAAGAAAAGATCCGTTCCAAAACTTGACAAGGTGACCTGTTTCAGCTCTGGAAGGATCACAAAAGCGAAGATGAAAATGAAATCAAGTGCCGTAACTTGTGTTGTAATTTGGTTAAGAAGAATATCAATGTCTACGAAAGTGCAAGCACGATAAGATAAGATAAAATGAAGTGTATGGGCGCTAACAGCAAGTCCAAGTACGAATATTGACGGAGCCGACTATCTGGCCAGGGTTAAAGTGCAAGTCAAACCTAACGTGCAAGTATTCGTTAACCTACTATAGGATTTTTTATGCAACTTTCGTAACGTAGTCGAATGAATCTTTTCTTATTTTAAAGATCATAGAATGCACTTTTATACACTTGGGGCCAACTTATAAGATAAAATTAATTTTATGGGCTGTGACTGCACTATGGCTTACGCCCGTTCCGCCAACATTTCAGGGAGAAAATGTAAAATAGAACGGGGGGAAAAAAACAGACAAAGCTCAATACATAGGCTATACGTATAAAGGGGAGAAGCGGTATCGCACGTGATTAGTTCATTTCACACATGTCTACAAACAAACTTGTTTTACTATCGCGAACAGTGAAGTTAATTTGACGTTGGCTCATGCCAGGATAGAAGGAAGACCATTGGAAGGAAGTCGCCCAGGACTTGGTTTGAAGGTATCCTACCAGCATTTCGCCTGATGTAACTTAGGAGATGGACTTGAAGGAAACTAATCAGGATTGGCTTCCGCTAGAATCGTTTTCAGGACCTTCTTATTGCTGTGCCAACGCTGTACCTCAGTTCGGTAACCAGAGCTGAAACCAGGTCCTGGTGATCCGGTCTGCCCCAAACATAGATGACCCGGTCTGGGAAACCTAATCAAATAGTAATTTCGGCGTCGTATATTTTGTGCTCTGAGAGTAACATCTCCGGTCATAGTCGCCTCGAAAAGAAACACTGTTCCAACGGAAGGAAATAAAAAAAAACTATTTTGTCCTCCACATTACCGGGTCAGGGCTGGTGATCCGTTTCAGCTCTGTCGGTAACAGCAATAGTAATTAGCCAAATGACCACAAAGTTAATATTATTTATCGCGAAAGCTGTACAAAAGCAAAAGTTCAAGCGAACTGCAACCAACATTTCACTTATAGGATACTGTGTGTGTCGGCTGCTAAGAAAGTAGTTTTTATTTCATCTCAGCCAATATAGCAAAAGCCAGAAAAGTGAATTTTACATGCTGCAAATTTGAAACTTCCCGCGGCTGTATGTCGAATCGCACGCTATTCCGACAGTCAGGTTGAGACAGCGCAACTGTAGTGGCATTAAAGGACTTCTGTGAAGAGGTCCCGTCACAACAAAAAGATAGATTATAATTCAACTCTCAGGTACCGGAAAAAAAAATTGTGGCGAATATTCACAAAACGTCTACGTGCTGCTGTATATGACACTATGACAGTTGTGCAGTCGGTAGGAGCACTATTGGTCACTGTTTTACGGCTGAATTCAAGATTTACCCGCCTTTCCGTTTTATGTCAATTATTCAAATTTGAGTGCAGTTGTACACAAATAACTTTCACAAAATATAGTTTATAACGTACTTCAATAATAAATACCATCCGTCTTACAGATAAGTTTACAGAAACTTCACAACTAAGTCCACGTCAGAAAAGTGTTTTGAATTTTCTGTTAACTTTTCATTCAAATTAATGGTATTCATTATTCAAGTATGTAACAAACTATAGTTTGTAAAAGTTGTTTTCTGTTTATCTGCACTAGAGCTTGCATAATTGACGTAAAACGAAAAAGGCGGGAAAACCTCCTTGGATTCAACCTTAACGAAGTGGAGAAACGAGTCTAGATCAATGGCCCGCCGCACTCTGGGCGTTTTGCCATGTTGAACCGCACTCACTCATACCATTATTCCTGACATACAGACGTTAAAAAACACAGCACATAAAGCAGGGATGTGATGCGAAATATTAGGTTGGTACACGCTTCGCTCGTTGTAACGAAACCATTCGCTTACTATCCCACATACCTGCGTATTTCATAAATTTCAGGTGGGTATACGGTAATGTTGAAAAAAATTGGGGTACAGATCCATTATTTGTCCGAAAGCTCTACAATTACGCACAAATTTTGTGAAAATAGAATTTCTATTGTGATCAACAGTTCAAAAGAGCATTGTGGTGAATTACTTACTAAGTATCCCTCGTATATTGGCTCAGTGCTGGCACATCAGTCATTTTCTATGAATATCAGTATACCAACCCCTTCCTACAGTGGCGGTTCGTGACACAAATAACAGGTGAAGTAAAACCTTCCAAAACGTTCATCCATTTGTGTTCATTTACATTTAACCTGGGATTTTCTGGCTTAAACAGGATACTGATAATGCTACTATACGATCTTAGATTATGTTGACAGACTTTCTGGCTCAATTAATACTTATTAATGCCTATTTAGCTGATGTGTATCAAAACAATAAGTGAAGTGGAACTTCGCCAACTTCACCTGATGAGCCGCCACTGCCTTCAGATACACGTTAAAGTAACTGACCCAGAAAAATAACCACAGAGAAGATGGAACTATATTTGAAGAACGCGCCATTCTTCTACTACTCAGGATGATTATTAGCCGCCAGAAGTAAATACCAGGAAAATAGAAAGTATCCAAAGTACCGTCATATTCCCACGCGTTCTCCCAAACTCGGAAGCTTCATAACATCCCAGTGTGTCAGTTCTGGGCGGTGTCCTTCCACTACGACACATCTTTCAGTTGTTGTCCAAGGCTGTCTCCACCTACAGATAAGGGCGAGGTTGTTATTTTCATCTAGTGAGATTTCTACTGGGTGTGGTGACAATGTTAGGTGCCCTTCAATCTAGAATATCGTAGAACCAAAACAAATTTCAAGCAAGGAACATCCACCCCGTTTAGTGAAATTGATCTTTTCATGCAATGCGTCGAGTTACGAAATAAAATATCGATAGTTAACCTTTTGGCTTTTATCCCAAAATCTACTATTTCTAAATCATATACAGAGTTTGGGCTTTGCCTCTTTTCCAATAAAAGAAAAGCGAACGGGCGGTTACGAAATGTGCATCACACAACAAATGAAATTAACATATTTATGAACAACAGCTTGGTACATAACTATTTTCTTCTTTCTTCATTATGGTACACACAATGGCAATACATTCAACAACTTGAGCATCATTGGTTCATTTGACAGAGCACAGATGGTCTTTAAAACATGTATGGCTCACGCAGGATAAGAGTACGGGAAAGGATATGAGAACTCGGCACGTTCAAGGTGCCATACCGACATTTTCCTGACGTGGCTGAGGAAAAAACTCAAGTCAGGATGGCCGGTCGCACGTATCGAACAAAGGACCCCCAGAATGTGAGTCAACACTCTACCAACCAGAGGTGAAACGGTTCACCGGATCAAGTGTTGGACAGGGTCATCGGTTCTATGCTTCGGACCCGGGCTGATCCAGTTTCTCGGAGGGCAAAACAGAGATTTAATTCTTCCCTTATTATACACGGTTGCGCTTTAATAGTGTTCCTTTCACGGGTGACCGGGACCAGAGCACAGAAAGTACGACACCGCAAAATACGGAAATACACCCGCATATCCCCAGAAAGAACAAAAACACCAGGTGGGCAATTACCCCTTTCCCTCGGAAGGACTATTCAGAAATGATTTTATGTTTGAAGTTTTAATAGTGCTGTTACCGCCCATAAAATTAATTATATCTTATCTTGAAGTTTTAACTATGATAAAAGCTTTAAAACCTTTTAAATTCTCATTAATGAAGTTGCCATACACAAGCTCACTTCTCAAGGATTCAAATTACTATCCTTTGTTTGGTTCAAGACCAGACCACTGAGCCAAGAATGGGCTACCGGGTCAATTTTCGATCATCGGGTAGTCGAGTCACAGGTCAGTTTGGTCATTAAGATCGGATCTCTTTATTTATGTTCGCGTGATTAGGGATGTACCGATACCACTTTTCCACCGATACTGCCGATACCG
>JAGDQP010069183.1:0-10921 GCA_022664845.1 Lepisma saccharinum
ATTCGTTTCTTTCCAACTTTGCTCCCTTGTTTCTAAATCTGTTCGGTCTTTCAGTTTTTTATTGAATGTTGTTTCCAACTCTGTTGTTTTGGTCACTTGTTTTACTGCATTTTGTTGGCAATCGTGTCTTGCTTCTCTCTTTCCATACGCTTGGTTAGCAACCCTGTCTTGTTGATTTATTTCCATGCATTTGGTTAGCAACCCTGTCTTGTTGCTTAATTTCCATGCATTCGGTTAGCAACCCTGTCTTGTTGCTTTATTTCCATGCATTTGGTTAGCAACCCTGTCTAGTTGCTTTATTTCCATGCATTTTTTAGCAACCATGTTTCCTTCTTCTTTCCTCATCTTGTAGAGGAATGACCATTCCAGGCGTCATCTTAAATTTCAGTGTTTTCTGCAATAACGATTGCGTAATGCCTTTTCCCAATTCACTCATAGCCTTGTAGAATCACTGCGCGCTGACGTTACCTACCACTTGCGAAACCACGCGCACCCCGAAGGATTTTATTGTAATGATTTTCCCGCCCAAAATCACTCGTTATCTTCTACGAGCACACATACCAAAGGATTTTAATGCACCCCGAAGGATTTTCCTCTCACGATTTCAGCGCCAAAAATCACTCGTCATCTACTACGAACACACAAACCAAAGGATTTTCCTGTCACGATCACCCACCCCATGATTTTCCTGTCGCGAGTTATTGTAATGAGTTTACAGTCATTCTACTAAGGGGCTATGAACTGGATGTGCTTGTTCTGAATGAAGTTCATAAAAAATATGGTAGGTGACGGTAATTTGGCCATGTTTGAAAATCTGCCACTTACCTCCATTCTGTTTGTTTTGAAGAAAAGTCGAAAATTGGTAACTGAGATAGCAAAAGCATCGCATAAGAAATATTATTTTCTTACACTCTCACGATTCTCGGTAATACATATGCGAGGTGTAGTCAGTGGTGAGGAAAACCGTATGGTTCATTCATTTCTTGCTGCGGTAAATGAATTCTTAGCCATTTCTTAATGATTTCTTAATCATTAACAATTTGAATCTTATCTCAAGTAGTTCACAGGAATGTTGAATGTATTGTGCATCGCAGACAGTAGGTGGTTTCCGTGTGAGTTTTCTGTGTTGGTGGTGTTCACCCCACGTTTGTAAAAGGTTTTAGTCCATAGTTTTGCTTTTCGAAACAAACGAACTTTTTATTAAAGACAAATTTTAATTATTTTAGTTGGAACCCTAGATATTATTTTGAACTCAAATAGTATTGAGACCTGTCTAGAAAATACGATTTTCAAGATTTTTATTTACAGTAACTTTCATGAATAATGCTTTCTTCATTCTAATATCTTCTACCGATTCATGAAAGTAAAAATTAATATTTAACTTCAACATTTCAATAATAGCTGCAGAGATAGTTCTTTCTAGTTCATTAATGCATGTCAAACTGAAATACATGTAGTGTAACACACAATATATACCTATTTTACACACACATACAATTTGGAAAACAGTTCCAATTTAGCCCTTTGCAATGGTTAACTTTTCTCTCTCGTTGACGGTTGATAATTGTGTTCAAGCCTTGATATATTTTTTTCAACAAACAAAATATCGCAAACGTGTGCCATCTTTATTAAAACTATTTTCGTCTTTAAAAAAATGTTAAAGCTTACAACGGTTGCAGTCAACTGCAGACACGGATTTATAAGATTATAATAATTTATATTGTTATGTTGTTAAATGACAGACACAGCCAAGGGTACTCATGGCGAAGAAGGTTCTTGAATACGAATGAACACTGCTTTCTGGTGAACTTCAAACCAGATTTATTATTAATTTTCTTTGTGTGAAGATTTTTCAGTGGTTTTCCTCAGTCCCACACTGGACGAATACTAAGAATCTTATAGACAATCTCGCCGCTACTTCCTTGACGGAAGCTATAACTGCAAGGGATGGGTATGAAGTCCACGATGGAAGTACAGTCCGGAAGTTTAAATTAGAGAAATAATCAGGACATAAAATGATCGAACGCAATTCTTTAAAATTAGTTTATTACTCTTCATGGCCTGAGGCAGGAGGAAAACCAATGCCAGAATTCAGAAGGGGAGCAAAATGTCAATGAGATTGGTTGATCACTGTTCCAACACTCAATGGTTGTGGGAAACAAGCTTCAGCATCAAAAAAGAAGAAAATAACCCTGGACTCGCCCAGATGAAGAAAGCTTTAAGATCGATTAGGTGCAAATTCAGGAAAGATTTTGGATTGTTTAAATTATGTAAAATATTCAATGGGCCAAGATTATTAACAATCATTATTTGTTTCTTGCAGAGGTAGACATAAAGTTCGAGAAATTAAATAGAAAGAGCGAAATAGAGAGCAGTGGAGAAATTGAAAGCGCAAAATGAAACATCTATTTGAAGAGAAGTTTAAATAAAATGTTCTGATAAGAAAGAAGCATTTGGAGACACTGTCAAGCAGTAGGATAAAATAAACCTCTGCTCACTGGATACGGAGAAGAGATGATAAGAAAAGCAGTCAGAGAGAAAATGGAACAGTGAAAAATGACAAGCAAATAAGTTACAAAAGAAAATAATGTTGCGTACAAGAAACTAAATAATAAACTCCGAAGAAGAACAAAGCAAGATAAATATGGATGAAACTTAAGATCAAGAAAGTACAAGAAAATATTTGTGAAATACGGGGAAGTAGATCTGATGAAAGTTTAAATATATCTGGCTATTAGAAAAAAATATATAATCTCATTAGCGATTGGAATCGAATATTAATTATACTCTATGCAATAACACATAAAAGTTCTATACGCAGAGCCCAGTGTACACTCATGCGTTTAATACAGAAAAATGATCAAATGTAATGACTGATACTTCGAGAAGAATTTGGAAGTTCCGAAGAGAGATGAGTAATAATATAACAATGTGTATGCTTGTGATACGGGTCCAATATCTGGAAAAGGTCCTTATGGGAGAAATGTGAAAATGAAATGATGATGCTATTCTAGAGTTTGTTAAATTGTTAATTCTCGGGTGCTTGTGCAAAAGGGTGTTAAGTCACAAAACCTGAGTTCTGAGAAAACTTGATTTGAAATTTAGAACTACACAACACTTCTATACGTTTGGAAATAAAACCGCTCTAACTTCTTTCAAAGATGAGATAGGACTTAGCCGATTACACAGAATTATAGAGAGTTTCGCTCTTATTTTGGGAATGTGAAAACCTAATACCTGGAAAATTTCGACTAAATTTTGCACAAGCACCGGAGAATTGGCAATTGGTTAATAAGGAGCCCAAATAGTTTCAAGAAACAATAATTACTACATTGGAAGATATGAAGAATAGAAAAATACGTAATTATTAGCAATTACTCAATTTGACAGCACAGTAAGTGAAGATTCTTCTACGCAAAATTAGCAGAAAAATATACGGTACAACGAAGGCAAGAATTGAATTAGGAACTGTACCGAAAGTATATACTTACGATCTGAGTAAGATTCCCAGTTGAAATTAAAGTTGAGGAGGCGTGTACTAGTAGTCAAAACGCGGTATATACATTTTGGCAAAATTTAAAAAATGGAAAATCTATTTTTTGAAGCATATGCAATTTATTACCGGTATGTCAGTTGTTCAAATATTATGCCAGCATTCAAGGGCGAGAGGGTTCAAGTTTTGCTTATTTTTACAGGGTGTCTATGTATTACGGATATAGCATCTGGTTAATATTGTTTACTAAGGGAGGAGGGGGTCTAAAATGACCAAAAATGTGTTGACGTAATATCTGAATGTCCCCTAGTATAGTGTTAGAAATTGCTCTGAAAGGGTTCCAAAAATGCTAGAAAGTAAGTAAAGTGCTCTGAAAGTAGTCAAAACTCGTTTCCAATTTAGAGTTTTAAAACATAAACATTGAGGGCACTTAGATTCAGGTTTGAGCACTTTAGTAGCACTTTAAAGGAGGCACTTCTTTACACTTTTAGAACAATTTTGAACCGCTTTGAGACGTTTTCATAGCACTTTAAGTCACTATTGGATACTATTAAAGTGTTTGTAGAAAGTGTTCAAAGGTGTTCAAAAAGTGTAAAAAAAGTGTCTCATCAATAGAAACACATAGTGTTTGAGTAATGCGTACAAAAATTAAGGGTGATTACCTGAGATTGAATTAAGAAAAAGTTGATAAAAACGGGTGGGATACACTCAGTCGGAGAGTATCGTATTTTGGTATGTTATGCTATGACCAAGAGTGAATAACAAGTTATAACATATATTTTTCCATGCTGATCCTGAAATAATTAAAGAACTTCTTTTTATTTTCTCTGAAAGATGCAACCACCCAGGTCAGGCGGTAACGGCGCGGACTTCGGATTGGTAATGAGTAGGCACGCAGGTTCGAACTCCACGGCCGACCATCCTGACAGTTTTTCCAGTGTTTCCCTCGATTTCTAAAGGCGAATGCTTGCGATACCACCTTAAGTAAGATCCTGGCCGATACCTTCCCCATTCTCTACCTACCCTATCCCGGAGTCAGATAAAGATGCCAAAAGGCCAAAACATATTCAAATTAGAAGATAGAACAAGTTTATAAAATTGTCCATTTAAAAGTCTGGTTGCAGTTGGATGAACCCAATGACTTTTCTTTTCTCGGTTTGTCCAACTTAAAATCATAGCAGCTGACCGAGGTGGCCATGTATTTGCAGGCGTCAGGCCAGGGTTTACAAATTTCTGGGCTCGAATCTAGGCTGGGGCATCGATGTTTATGGAATTTAGTGACACAACATCTAGTGGAATCGATACGGGTCGAGGTCGTTAGTTACTAAAATGGCCCAAAATACGAAGTTCACATTTTTTTTATTACAATTATTATTATTTTTTTACAGAATCAGAGCACAACATACAGACATTTATTTGAAATCCATTTCGATGCAGAGCAACTCAATTGTCCTAGTGCGCAGAACTTAAAAATTTTAATGATGTTTTTAATCAAGCCAATTTTTCTCTCTCATTTCTCAGTGAATTACACTAAGATAAATTTCTAGACTTTTTTTGCAACACTGTTACAATCTAGACCTTGTGACATTACAGAAAATGTTAAATTATATGGTCAGTTTACGTACATTTTTTCTTACTATTCTGGATAAAAGTAATGAAGTCACTGATATTAACAGTAGTAATGAAGGGAGACCATTACATATCATGTTAGAAGCTCATGTGGCATGGACAAAAGACTAGGAATACGTAAATTACTCCAGAATAATGACAAAATGGACTCAAACTGACCATATAATTTAACATTCTCTGTAATATCACAACATCTAGATTGTAATAGTGTTGCAAAAAGTCTAGAAATTTCTTTCAGTGTATGCAAACGTTCATAGAAAATGTTTTCAAGAAATCGGGACTCAGAATAATAGTTGTGAAAGTCAACATATCTAGGAATCTCCTCTTAATTAAATGCAAATAGGATTTTGTTTCAGATACATTGACTCTGTACCGAATTTTCGTTTAATATTGTGTACACTGGAGATTCTTGTCTTTAACAATTTTTCACATCTTAAATCACTATGCTAAACTTATGACATTATGATTTTCAACCGACAAATATAGATAACAAAAGGTATTAATGCTGTTAAAAGTTATCTTCGAAATTTGTTAAAAACATTGCAAATAACTTTGGTTCCATCAATGTTACCTCCAGTGTAAACCAATCCTTATGAATGTACACAGAAGAAACTGTTTGTTTGTCATGGTTGCTAAATACTTCTTTAAAAATGGCCCTAACAAAATGTTATATTCTCTAAACAAAAGTTTGTTTAAACGAATTAAATTGCGATCATTGAAACAAGTATACCAATTCCGAGCAGGAATAGGACTGAGGTCCCACTATTTTAGAGTCTGACACGCTACTTATATCGCCACACATTTCCTCACTGCCCTTTTTCGTTGTAATTATAAGTTAGGTTAGCCAAATAACGCCACCTTAAAGGCAAATCTAGTGTAGCTAGTAAACCATGGTAGTTAGAATTCCAAAACTGGTTGTGTGGAAACGTGCTCAAGTCCCCTACTTACCAGAGGAGTTATATAAAGATTGGTGTACAATGAGGGCGGGAAGAAAATTAGAAAAAGTCGTTACATGGTGGCGTTATTAGGAACATAGGTTCCTAATAACGCCACCCTATTAGTTGAATGGAAACTTATCCACATACTTTTCATTAACCTTGTAAACTAACGTTTCCCATGTAAACTAAAGCGACGAAGAAAAGAGCAATGCTCAGGCACTTTGGTGACTACAAATAGGCCTATATATACCACATATTCAGTGTGAAATTCATGCAGTTAGTGGAAAAATATCTTACAAAATAATAACTCTCGCTATGAGAGAAATTCAGAAATGCTTTCTTATTTAATCTAGAAAATACAAAAAAATTATATAAATGTGTAAATGACAAAGGTATACATTGTGCTGTTACTAAGATATTCGCTGTGGCGTTATTGGGGTACACCGCAGAAGATCATATTAAAACTACATTTTCTTACATATTACAAAACTTTCGGTAGTTCATTGTGCTTGCGGAACAAAACATTGGACTCTTTTGATATAGGTATGACTTTCAGCGATTATGACTCACAATCGACATCAAATTGAGGAAAATGTGCGCACCTGATTTAACAACGACCTTCTTTGTCGAGACTACAGCACCAAGTGTGCGTCATGGCAGTTCACCTATGATCACTAGCGCAGTTATTTTCTTGCAGTCCTGCTAGAGGTCATCTGCCTACATATTCATACTTCTGAATTCCTACCACCTGTTCTCGTTTCCAAAATACCGGGGAGAGGCGTTAAAGGGCTCAGTGGCGTTATATGGCTGAACTACTGTACCTTATAAAATCTAAGCTTCAAACTATAATAATAGTTATATTAATATTAATAAATGGAATAGTATTCTTGTCAGTTGCAGAATTTAGAAAATCAGTAATAATTCTGGACAATATTATTGTGTTTAAAATCTTGCTTAGTTCTGATTCAAGTTCTTGGCACATGCGAATGAGTAACATAGAAATTAAATGAGTTTTGTTTATTGACACAAACAAGATTCTTAATAAACAAAACCGAGTCTGAGTTTTATAATGGATTTGTTACCCTGGTTATTGGCCTCGCACACGCAGAAACGTTTAAATGTGATATTGATTATTGTTAATAAAAGTAAAGTAGCTCAGTAATATTGTATTAGGTTGGTGCGAATGAAACAGCCGCCTTGACGCTTGGTGGAAAAAGCACCTCAGCAACACAACATAGGGATTGACTGATGTTACGTATCTAACGTCTCAGATTCTGTATACGTCTAGCAAACAAGTCGGGTTACCCAGACAGTCAGGAGGTAGTGTGTTGTTGAACAGTATCGTATCAAAGTGCACCATGAAGAACACATAATTGCGAGAGATTTTTATGAATTCAAACTGGTCGTTTTTCGGTAGCATGCTCTACTAGCACTCGAAACTCTTCATTCCATATCCTAAAAAGGCCTTCCCAAGTAACCATTTGTCTTTCAACACATGCCAAGCTACCCTTGTGATGAGATTATAAGTTCAAAGAAACCCAAACTTCCCCCTTTTTCTCTCTCATAGCGTAAGTAACGATATTTAAAGATGACTTGAATCTGTTGTAAAGCTAATACGAGTGTTGGTAATTTATGACAAAAATCACACATGCAAACTTATGGATGCACATGCCAACTTATGGATGCACATGCCAAGTAGTTCATCCTTACCGTCTAATTTATTTCCTTTTGTAAACATGGACTCAATTCACAATTCAACATTTATTTCTACAACGCAACACTAGGTGTGAGACGCAAAACTTTTATTCGTCATAACTGAGGCATTCAGTGAGAGACGGAGATTACGAGGGAACATTCCCAACTGTTCAGCCGATATTTATATGAAATATTTTTTCTCACTAGGTTTTAACCTGAAATGCACGAAAATGATATTTATAGACCCAACTTTTTTGAAAATTTTGAATAGGAATTTTTTGACATATCTATTTGTGCCTATTTGTACATTGTAAGGAATAGGTATGAAGACACTTGTAGTGATAAAACCGCTGTGGAAATCTGATCTAAACTTTGGGTAACGACAATAAGTGAAGAGCTAAATGTGGTGGTATGAGAATCATTGTCGCCATCTAGGGATTCGGCTCGAGAATTTTAAATAGGAAAAGAGCCATGTGACATCATTTTAGGCTAGCGTGTTCCCAGAAATTCAAATATGAGTACATTTTACACCTACTGTTATTTGCTTAGGAGATAGAAATTCTAGAAGTTTTAATTTGGCGTCCTACAACATGTGCTCAATTTGTTGGCAATTTCGGTGGGCACACAAAACCAGTCGCTTTTAACATCCACAGCAGCGAAAAAAACATACTTGCACCACCGTTGAAGCCGGTGTTACCCAGTGCACATGATGATTTTAAAAACGACTGGTTGTGTGTGCCCATCAAAATTACCAACAAATTGAGCACATGTTGCAGGACGCCAAATTGTAATTTCTAGAATTTCTATCTCCTAAACAAATAACCGTAGGTGTAAAATGTCTTCATATTAAAATTTCTGCGAACAAGCTAGCCTAAAATGATATGTCATATGACCCTGTTCCTATTTAAAATTCTCGAGCTGAATCCAAGATGGCGACAATGATTCTCATACCACCATCAGATGTAGCTCTTCACCTATTGTCATTAGCCAAAGGTTGGATCATATTCCCGCAGCGGTTTTAACACGACAAGTGTCTTCATACCTATTCTTTAAAATGTACAAATAGGAACAAATCGATATTTCAAAAAAATCCTATTCAAAATTTTCAAAATGGTTGGGTCTATGAATGTCATTTTCGTGCATTACAGGGTAAAACCTAGTGAGAAAAAAATATTTCATGTAAATATCGGCTGGACAGTTGGGTATGTTCCCTCGTTAGACACAAAATCAATAAAGTCGAGACTACTATTTATTTGCATTTGCCTGACCTCTGTCTGCAATTTGATTATCACAATTTGTTGTCGGATGGGCCCAGGAGCCTCCACGGTTCCTCCGACTACAAATAGTGATAATCAAATTGCAGACAGAGGTTAGGCGAATGAAAGTAAGCTGTAACAACGACTTCGACTTGTTGTCCTAGCCCCCTCTCTCTTGAATGCATTAATTAGTTAATAGTTTCTGGACTAAACAACGTAAAAATGAGCCTCTAACGGGAGCGCACAAGTAAAATCCAGGCGTCTTGTTGAGCTGCGGAGAATATTGTGAAATTTTAAGTTAATATTCACTGTTAAAGCAGAACTAATTTACCTAGTTTGGCAGAAATAGCTAGATTTTGACTTTTATTCCAAATTATCAAGAAAGCAATGGTCGAAAAAAACTAATAACCTTTCTTGTCTTTTTCATGGGGTGATATGAGAGTTCCGAGAATAAAGAGATTTGAGTGACATTGAAAAATAAAAGAATGTAATCTTTTATATATAACAAACAATAAGTAGCACCTTGGAAGAGTTAGAGGATGAAGAAGACATCAATAGCAGAAATCAAATACTGACGGAGATAATAAGAGAGACAGCCAAGGAAATAGCAGGCACCAGAAAGAAAAGAGAGAGCAAAATCTCAGAAGAAACTAAACTCTTGATGAAGAAAAGAAGGGAAATGGAAGAAGAGGAAAATTACATAAAAAGGATTGAATACATAGAACTAAATAAAACCGTAAGGAAGAAAATAAGAGAGGATGTACGAAGATATAACGAAAATCTTGTTAGAAATACAATCCAGGAGAACAAGAGCCTGAAGAGAACCAAACAGCAGCTCATGGTAGGGAAAAAGCAAATAATTGCAGTTAAGAGACCAGACGGGACAGTAACACGAAATAAGGAAGAAATTATAAAAATATTAGAAAATTTCTACTGATAATTGTACTACTCCGAAGAAGAACTAGGAAATGAAGACTCAGTAGAAAATGATGTAGATGTCCCAGATGCAATGAAAGAAGAAGTGGATAAAGTATTTCGAGGGATGAAGAACGTAAAGTCGCCAGGAGAAGATGGACTCACAGCAGAGATGTTTAAATGGGGAGGTGAAAACATGAAAGAGGAACTAGCGAAATTATTCTCAATGTGCCTGAGGAAGAGAGAAATACCCAGAAGTTGGAATAATGTTGTTATAATTTTGTTGTACTAGAAAGGGGACAAAGAACGCATCGAAAGCTACAGACCAATTACTTTACTGTCAGTCCTATACAAAATGTTTACCAAAGTGATTTTGAATCGTATTGAACGAGACTTAGATTTTAAGCCGCATTTTGTCGTCGATTTAGCACAATGGACCACATACAAACATTGAATGAAGTTTTGGAAAAAACTAATGAATGTGAACTTACACTATGTTTGGGATTCATAGATTTCGAAAAAGCTTTCAATTCGGTCTCCTTGTCAGCAGTACTTAAATCACTTGAACATCAAGGTATCGAAAATGCGTACATCAAGCTACTGCGAAACATTTATTCGACTGCCACATCTGTCATTAGACTACATCAAGAAAGTGAAAAATTTAAAGTTGGAAAGGGGGTAAGGCAAGGAGATTCAATTTCCCCAAAACTGTTTTCTGCGGTTCTGGAGAGAGTGTTCCAAAATTTAAACTGGGACGAAGTTGGAATTAAAATTAATGGCGAATATCTTCATCACCTACGGTTCACTGATGATGGAGTCCTGTTTGCTTCAAATGCGGAAGAACTACAAACCAGAATGGAAGAACTGAATAATGAGAGTTCGAAAATAGGCCTTAAAATGAACTTAAGTAAAACAAAGGTCATATACAATCAACATGCTGCAAAAAGGGAAATAAAGATTAGCGGAGAAACAATAGGCATAGTTGATGAGTATGT
>JAGDQP010069184.1:0-10921 GCA_022664845.1 Lepisma saccharinum
ATAAAAAGTTAAAAGTTGCATGCGCCAAATTGTCAAGACATCAAAACTAACACAAACCAGCGATAAGAAGAGCACTGCAAGTTAAGACTGCCCCTTGTCATTGTTTCGAGCAATTTCTGTTATTAAAAACATGTTTTGGTGTTTTATCTTATTGAAGTGTGTTCTGCAGATTTGTACTTAATTATTTCGTTAACTGATGATGTAAATATTCTTTCTCTTTTTTGTTTTTTCGTCTTCAAACTTCTGAATAAGGAACATAACATAGAGAGAAGCATATAGCTACAGAAATAGTACGGATTGATTACGTCAAACCAATCAGAGGATGATTATCGTTGTATGACGTAGGAGATTGAATTCTCAGTATTTCATGCTATATTTCTACGTAACGGAAAACCGTAGTGCTGAAATTTCAAAAACATTATATATTATTTAATCTGATATACACAAACAAATTGTAAAATATATAAGGAGGGGAAAACGGAAATGTCCATTCGCAGTACTATGAGTAGTAGTATGCACAGTAGTAGTAATAGTAGTATTGGTATTAATAGTAGTTATAGTTGTAGTAATAGTAATAGTAAAATATTAGTAGTAGTGTTAGTAGTAGTAGTAGTATTATCAGTAATATTTGTTGTAGTAGTAGTTACAGTAGCAGTAATAATAGTATTATTAGTAGTAAAAGTAGATGCAGTATTAGTAGTAGTTTTAGCAGTAGTGTTAGTAGTAGCAGTAATAGTATTATTATTAGTAGTAGTAAAAGTAGAAGTGTTAGCAGTAGTATTAGGATTAGTTGTAGTACTAGTAGTAATATGAGTGGTAGCAGTGGCAGTAATAGTAGAATTAGCACTAGTATTACATACATACATTTATATATATATATATATATATATATATATAAAAAGGTGTAGCAGTTTTGCCTATCTTCTCTGTTACTAGTAACGCACTAATGAGTGTAGTGTAAGTCGATGAGCTGTATTATATAATAAACATGTTAATTTATTATGGACAGAGCAAGGACAGATAACAATTAGACAGACAGAATGGAGATATAGAAAGAAGACCTTGGGTAACCTTTCACACGATTTTCCCATTCGAGAAGGTAAAATAGAAATTGCAATGTTATGAAGACACATCTGTCATTTTTTATTGAATATTGAAGCATTGACTTGAATTATCAGACTTGGTTGTTCTCAGGCCGTTTGAGCACTGCCCGTTTCTGCACGGCTCGAGATTCGGGCCGGACCAGGCAAAGAATACAGACCCTGCCGGGTCTGGGTTTGCAAGGCTCTGGTTTATATTCCATCGTGGTTGGTAAGCCGGAGGAAAAGAGACCGTTGGGAGGTTAATATTAGAAGGAATCTTCGAGAAGTGCGTGTTTGTGATGAAAATTGGCTTGATCTTGCTCAGGATAGAATCCTATGGAGAACGTTTGTTTCTGCGGCGATGAACTTGCGAGTTCGGTAAGCCATAGAGTAAGTAGGTAAGGTGGCTCAGGTCGAAAAGATGATGATGATGGGAGAATTGGTGGATTGGAGAAAGTAGGAAGAAACGGGAGATAAACTTTGGTAAACTTTATTTTATATGGACTAGTCTAGTAATTGTTGACTTCGGCCCACTTGGCACATGCAGAGATCAAACCCGGGACTCCACGCACAAGAACTGAGCGCTTTACCACTAAAGCAACGCGGACCCAAATTAGCTTTCATATTTTATGGAATGTTCTTCCAGGGGTGTTTCCAAACTTATAGTACAATTTTGAGGGTTCAAAAGC
This sequence comes from Lepisma saccharinum, assembly GCA_022664845.1. Lineage (NCBI taxonomy): Eukaryota > Metazoa > Arthropoda > Insecta > Zygentoma > Lepismatidae > Lepisma > Lepisma saccharinum. The sequence continues at coordinate 1,772 of JAGDQP010069184.1, forward strand.
CTCAATGATATATCTTGATGAACTTAAATCCTAGAAAATATCGTTTGGAAGATGTAGTCTGGAGAAAGAGGCAACTGCACTTACAAAATTTGCAATTATTTAGGAAAAGAGGACGATATAGAAGTCATTTTGGAAGGATACGTAAAAACATTTTAAATCGTTCCTTTTTCGGACTTAAGTAGCGTTCACGTAGAGACCGAGTAATACTCGGGTTCCGCCAGCCTGAAATATCATGCTGCTTGGGCTGTCGTGAAAGTATTAAGATTTCTTTTTGAGTTTGAAGGATGTGTGTCTCTGACAGAATTAATCAGTCACAAACGAAATATCTTTCTTTTCTTTGTGAATTTTTGGTAGGTTGTAAGTAAGGTATTGTAATATCCACCTATGCATAGTGGGCCAGACATTTCTGTGTAGGGCAAAAAATGTATTTTCTTCCAACCCTGTATGCACTGCAGATACACATTGCCATATGTAATTATGCTAATTACTTATTAAAATGTGTATTCTGTGATTGCTATCTGAAATAATAATGGTCATGTGTGCTACAGAAAATGTTAGTTAATATTAGAAATAAAATTATATCAATATGATATTAAAGACAAAATAGAACAAAAGAATACAATACAATAATTGGACTAAATGAAGAAAGTAGAATGGGGATTTTTTATTATAAGAAATATATTTTTTTTATTACATTACACCAATTAAAACTTTTTTAAATTATTTTGTTAAGTGGAAGTACATCTAAAAGGTTATTTGCTCCTTAAATTTACTAGACAATGTTTAAGATACCATCGTTACAACATTTTAGACTGAGCAGCTCAATCCAAAACATGTGAGGTGAAACCACTAACCTGAATGCCAAATCAAGAGCTTTGTGCAGCATTCCAGCTCTATGATAAAGAATGACGGCTTTCTCAGGAGACGGATGATCTCCTAATTCAAAATATCGAGCAGCTTCAAGTTGTTCCTGTTTTCCAGCTAGTTGAGCCAAATTCCACAGGTGCTCATCTAAACCATGCTCCTGCAATATTCAAGAATACTTTTATGCACAAATTTTCCCAATTAAAATCAGGTAAATATCTGAACCACGTAATACTATGTACTTGTATCGTTTAACATTCTTACAATTTGCATCCCGAATTAATCATACCTTTATCGAGAAAGTGACAGGTCACTACAACATTCTAATTACTTACACTATGTATAGAAATAACATTATCAACAACTTTTATGTTAAATTTCTTAACTCTGAAAACATTCACCTATAAAAGAAAACTATTTCCATGCAACTAATTATTCCTACCTTAAGGGGCAGGTAACATAAAAGGAATAGCTAAGTAATGAAAAAAAAAAAAAAGAAATATGTGAACAACTATCATATATATATATCATATATATATTCGAACAACTTACATGCAACGTTACTACTAATAAAACTCTTTCACGATATTAGGCGTGTTCTTCATTGAACAAAACCGGTTTATTATTTCTGGTGTTAAGCTACAATTGTTTTAAAAAGGTTGTATTATCCTCTCTTCCCGAGTACTGAAATTTACTACCAGTCCAGTCTTGGGGAACCCTTTCCAAGAAATATAATTAAGCCAATATTGACTATCCCTCTTTCTCTTAACGCAACTTGATAACACTCCGGTGTGAAGCAACTTCAAGATTCTCGAGATCAGATTTGCCCAGAAATTAATTAGGAATTTTAAGCGAACGCCGGGGCGAGGGTTTATACAACAATATTTTGAATACACTTACATCAGAATACGGTGGAGAGGAATCTTATCCTTCTTGTAAATAAACGAGGATCTTAGATAATAAAGATCAACAAAAATATTGGGTTATTTAGTTAGTCCGTAGTTCTGAATAGACATAATACATCTCTATGGTTCACGAAAAAAAAAAAAACATTACTCTCACACAACAGTTTCGCTTGTGACGTGTAATTACGTTTCTATGAATAAACTAAAACTTCTTTGACGAAAAAGATTTGAATAGCTTTTCGTTCTTCTTTATATACGAGGCCGGAAAGACAATGAAATCTAACAAGGATATCTTCGCACGACTTCAGCGCAATTCATAAAAGTGCCATTATAGCATCTTTTAAAATATTAACTTGGTTCTTCTTTAAAAAAAGTCTGGAGAAAAACATGCACTGCGATTCTGACTCACATCACTCAAATTACAAACAGCTGACTCTCAGAAATAAAAACGTGCCTGCTTTCGCACACTGCAAGGTTAACCATAGATCCTTCCCAAATACTTAATATCGAAGAATGCAATATATAAGTCAAAATATTTCATATTGTGCCAAAACCGAGGCATCGTAATCGGCTATCAATACTACGTATTCTGACTTAAACCTCTATGGCTCCTTGCTATAACAACTTATTACGAGGCTTCATCTCATTCGGACTTAGGAATTATTCCCACGCAACAGAATGCAACAATATACGTATCTTAGACATTCTCTTAGCAAACTAGTCCAAGAGCCGCTAGTTTCGAAGTTCTCTTGTGTCTCTACATTTTAACAGCGACGCAGTTCTCGACTCCAGAGAACTATTTCCTAAGCGACAGACGTGGCAAAAAAGGACCCTTCATACTGGTACCCGCTGTCTTATATACTAAAAAGCGGACCCCCCTCAAGCAGGCTCTATTGAATACGAGGTCAGCAGAGACAGAAATAGCATCATCCTTTGTCAAGAGTTTCCTTGTCCTTCCCTCGCTTGTGAGAATTTCTAAAACAACCAACTTCCTCTCTACGATTCACTCAACAAGCAACTGACCCAAGAATAAAAAAACACATGAGAATCTCTCATACAACTAATATATAGAAAACATACCTTTTTTATAATTATGAGTAACTGAAATAATTTCTGGACACAGAATTAAAGAGAATTTTAGTAGGCACTTTAGGGCACTACAACGAAGACAACTTTCGCTTATGTTTCTTAAGGACAATCGTCAGAAAAGCTTGAAGTGATTTTTCAAGAATGCCACTAAAACTGTTTAAACCGACGCAAACAGCTGAAGACTACTGCACAACAGAACTGCCACGTTTTCACTCACATATTCTCTTTTAAACATCCCTGCATTCTCACTACCACTCGGGTACGCAACACTCTCTTGATCAATCACTGCATTACAATTTAGATTCTGGATCTGGCTTATTAGAATCTTTCAATATTTCAAACCATTCTACGTTTCTGCCAACTATCCCACTCCACTCCTAAAAAAAACATAAATTCAATACATTTATGTCATTTTTGCATAAGTGAAAGTTAGGAAGGAATCGTGCACTTCGTGATACAAGTATGAAACTTGGCATAATGAAAGATTAATGGATTCCAAACAAATCTGGATATCTCACATAGCATGCTAGCTTGTATCAAGGTTGTTAGTCACTTGCTTTGTGTTGTCAAACTTGATATTATGTAACACACTTCATAGTAGCATGAAACAAACTTGTTGGAACAACATAAGTGGCTTGTTTGAATTTCATTGTTACTGATCGTTATAGCTGGTCTGATTCCAGTCCAAGTCAAGCTTGTTGACATAACCAGCTATGCGAGGAAGTTTGTTAAATTTAAAATCTGCTTGAATTTGTTTCGTTGCTATTCTGCTATCGTCAGAGTGAGCTAAAGACTTACCACCTGACACGACTGTCTGACAGTCTGCTAAACTCCACCAACTACCGCCCCTTTTTACAGAAAAGCCATCTCTCAGCGATTTGAAGAGCTAAGTATAAATTTTACTTGAAACGAGAATTATAATTTCTCAAGCCTTTCACAAATAGGAAGAAGTCACTGAAATGTTATAAGGATATTCAAGGCAGATTTAACAAGCAAAGGCATCACCAAATACCACTACCTACGTAGCAAGCATTTTAAACGCGTGCATACAGTTGTTAAACATGTATCTATCCTAATGCTAATGAACATGATGGCGATGAACTCAGCAGCCCCTTAGCTTCGTGGTGAAAGTCGAGGACTCGAATCGGCACTGCGAAGGAACGCAGATTCGAGCCCCGATGCTGGCCATACCAACTGAGCTTCTCGTCATTTTATCAGGCGACTGACAGTTTGGAATCTGTACGAAGGGTCGTTCGTCGAGGAACGTAATCTCTCACACATATGACCATCTTGTGCCATAACTCGTCCATAAATATAAAGTAAATAAGATTGATTTTTAAATAAACGTAGTTATGTGTTGAACATCTAAGGCTTAGGCCTGAATAAGGTGGAACAAAATATGTTGGTAGGAAGTTCGCAAGGGCCTAGTTTGTAGCTACCATCCCGGCATCTGCCTGGCGTGACAGGAAAAAACTCTGGCTCGGGACGGGCGTAAGCCATAGTGCTGTTACCGCCCAACAAAATTCATTTTATCTTACCTTAGTAAAAACTATGGGAAATTCTCAGTTAAGATAGTCGGTCAGGGGATGGGATCGAACCCAGGAATTCCCGAAAGCGAACTCAATGTTCTACCAACGGAGTTACGGTCGCTCAGCAAATAAAGTTGATGATCGGTGTCTTTCCTGCAGACAAGTCTATGATCCAAAGGTCTCTCACAGAAAGAAAAAACCGATGTTAAATTGACACAATTTTAACTACCTCTTTTTTTGAGTGTTAATTGAACACCATCGTATTTGTTTCATATGGTTTCTGTATGGTCAAAATGAGCCGATTATGACTTACCATTGCCTTTCATAAATTCAAGATAACATCCTAAGAAGGAGATCAACAGTTTAAAGTGGACTCCAAATCATTTCTCCATGAGCAAAATATCAGTGGACCAACGTAGGGTCTTTGGCGGCAAAATCCGCACCGACGTCGGCCCAATACCCGACGTTCCGCCGACCAGGTTGGGCCAACGTTACAACGCCAAATTGCCAACTTCCACCCCCGAATTCCCAACCATAACAGCACCTTTTTAGTAAACCAAAACATAAAACGACAATGGTTTCTGTCTATTGGTACATATTTGGTTAGGATTTGTCAATTGATTTCATGATGATGTATTAATTCGTTTGTAAATTTTTCAATTGTCTGCAGCGGGATTGAAACCTGGAACTTTTCGATTTGTCAGTCGTCGCTCTGACCACTCGGCTATAGAGGGATCTTTAGAGCAACTTAATAGTTCACTATCCCTTTTATGTTACGAAGACTGTTTCCGAAGTGAAGATATGCGTATAGGATAAATTCGATGGCTGATTGGATCTTGTGTTATAGATATGATGACTGCTTCGTTGACTATTCTCTCCTATCCCTCGTCCCGTTAGGTAACTGACAACATTGCTGATAGATGGCAGTACGATAAGTATCTGCGTTGGCAAATGAGCGGAGCTTTGCGGTCCGGCGACCTGCTGTACACCGCCATGATGCCATCGAGTAGAGCTTTTGTGATAGCTACGGGATTTCTTGAAATTCTGAATTTATCTTTGATATACGATGTCATGTGAAATCCTTGTTTTGTTCTTAAGAACTGGAATGTAATAAAGGTCTTACGAGTAGAAGTGTTTATTTATTTTTATTCAGCTGTTTTTATGGTGTTCTCCCACAGTGCATGAAATGTGAGAACGACAAATTAACATGTTAAAATGACCACAGAAAAATAACACTGCACTTTCTTTCGCACTGCACAAAAGGAGAAAGAGTCCTCAACTAAAAATCTTCGCATGTAGTGGAGTTCTGAACTTCGTAACTAGCAATGAGGAGCTAGGTCTAGGCGAGAGGAACATTTTATATACACAGAGAATTGGCCATGTCGTGGTGATGTAATGGATAGCATACCTAGCTGTTAACTAGAAGATCCGGATTCGAGTCCCGGTCACGGCGGCTGTTAATTTTCCAGTAATAATTTTATTTACCATGCACAAGGTTATTTGTGAGGAACAACATCGAAAGATTAACATGTTAAATATTTCACTAAAATCGCAATTAATTAATAGGTTATAATACAATAAAAATCGCAGAACATTTCTATCAGCATCACATTAGCATGCGGGGCTGTTCTAGTGTAATACCCCTCCCCTACGAAGGTTCCAAACAAAGTTTTAGCGTTTTTTGGGGGGAGGGGTAAGCTCCCTTGCCCCAATTTCGTAACCTTGAACACCTATGTAAGTGACAAAATACTTTTACAGAACTGGCTTTGGCCATACCGAAAATACAGAAAGCTACAGAATTTACGAAATTACATCAATATACGAAATAATTTAACCCATGAATTAATCATAACCAATCCTTGATAGTTCTTTACGCATATTTACACTTATTAATCATCATAACATGGGTACATTACCTTACAAATTCTAATAGCATTTCCATATGCCTGAGCTCGTGTGAAAAAATGTATAGCTTCCTTAATATTATCCATATTCTCATATTGGCGAGCTAAGTGGTAACATGCTGCTCTGTCTCTGGTTTCATTTGCTATTTTGGCAGCAACTTCATAATTTTCACAGTAACAATGAACACGTACAAGGGAGAGATAATCTTGAGCCATATTATAATATAATAATGCTGTTTCCATTTCGCCTGTACTTTCCATATACTGAGCCCACCATTTCTGCAAAGTCCTACGAAAATAAGAATTATAATAAGAGTGTGTTTGTTTCTGTGTCTTCTTTTTAATTAAAAAATAAAAAATAAAAAAAAGTACTGTCCTTGATTAATATAAACAAGAGATTAAACACAAACAATTTGAAGAAGCCATGAATGTATACATTTCATTTACTGTTGAAGAGTTCATGAACTTCGCTTTTCATATGCTGATAATGCGGAACGTATACACTTATCACGCCTATTGAAGGTTTAGCGAAAGAAAACGATGCTATTTATACAGTTCGGTAAAAGAGAAAGTTCTGTGACTTCTTTGGGAAAACCCCAGTTGTGCATCGTACCAATGCAGCCCCCTAGGAGAAGTGTACTTAAAAGAATCTCGGACTGAAAACAAGACCAATATCGAAGTGGGTTAGTGTAATTTGTCCGGACAAACGAAACGGTTAACTAGTTTAACATACTAATATGAATAAAACCTTAAGGGTAGTGTCATACCACGTTTTGATTAAATCTACTTAACTGTTCTTAAGCAATGTGCGAATATCTTCCCAATATTTTAATATTGTTGCTATGGAAACAGCACTTACCATGAAATGTTATAATTCAAAAAACATTTAGGATATTTTCCTACATTTGTGTGATCAATTTGGTTGAAATATGTTCAATCATTCTCGGATCATACTTTAATTACCATGCAAATAGTAGTTCAACATTCTATTATAGCTAAAATTTTAAGGATAGCATCGTACGAAGTTTGGTCTGAAATTGTTCAACTGTTCTCACGTGAATGATGGTACGGGCCTAATTTGAGTCCCGCTACCATGAAATCCGTAACGCATCAAATTTTGTTATGGCTAAAAAGTGAATGGTAGTCTCCTACTTCATTATGGTCAGTATTGGTTTAATCATTACCATGTCATGAAAGAATGTGTGTTTAAACAGGAAGTCAGCGAGCAGTAACAAAAAAATTCCCTGACTTTTTGTAGTTTTCCAGACTTAAACCACAGTTTGTTGTCGAAATATTAATTTAAAGAAGAAGATACAAAAATTAAGCTTAATTTCACCTTCCACACGCAATAATAGGGTTAACGTATAAAATATCTTGGGTTAGGTTAAATGTAAGGGTTGACCGACCGTTTGTAACTTTTGAACACAATTCCTGCAAACATGTATAACATCCATCTTTGCTCTGCTCCTTGGACAAGAACATCCAGAAATTGAGCAGAACATTGAAAAATCCTAAAATTCCCTGACTTGTTTCTGATTTAAAGAAAAATTTCCTGACTTTTTCACGATTTTTTCCTGTCCAGCAAAATTTCCTGACTTTCTAGACTGCTGGACAACCTACTCTCGTAAGTTCGAAATGTATAGTGCAAGATTGATAAGTTTTCCCCCGCTCTGACCAAAATCAGATTTCCGATTGAAGCTGATGAATGTCCCCACATTTTGGAAAGTAGAAAACAATAGTGCTGAGAAACATGCCCATAAAATAATACCCAGTAAGCTACTTTAAAAAGATATAGGCTTAAAACTACGTAGTGCAAGGACAACAAAATTATCAATTTTAACGGTTCTTTGTTATAAGTATCTTTGTATATACATATTCGCGAAGTTTAAAAGAAAAACTTGCTAGGTGAAAAACTATAGCTATAAATTTAAACAAATTAAGGGATTACTCTTTGCGACATTTTTTAAAATCAAATAATAACAAAGATTTTTATTAAATACAGACTTTTAAAAAATATGATTACATTCGACCAACCTATTTGGAGACATACACGTCAGTCACAGAAGAAAGAAGGAGAAAAAAAAAAAGGAAAACGAAATTCCTAAGAAATGAAAATCTAATTTCTGAACAATGCTTTAAGCTCGACCAAAAATGAAACCTTCAATTTGAAACAGCCACAAAAATACTTTCCACCTCAACTACTGTCATTGGGCTAGATAAACGTCGTAAATAAAATCTAGAACAATATGGAGAAAAAGGTAAAAGAGGAAGTATAACGTTAAAGTTGTTAACCAACAAATCTACCACTTAACTAAAATAATTGAAAGAACTCATTTACTATCAGCTGTTACACCTACCGAAAAGGCGAAAAGAAAAACGTTTAAAATCGGATGTGACTTACAATACTGTAGTAGGGCTAGTAACCTCCAGAAACTCCTAACCTTGCGAGTAATATCAAGAAAGCTGAAATAGAATAAAAATTCAGAACGGTTATTCTACCTATAATACTTTCCGGTTGCGAAAGTTGGAGTACGATCCTGGCAGCTGAACATAAATTGCGTGTGATGGAAAGTAAGATGTTGAGAAAGATATACGGGCCGAAGCGGGACAAGACGACCGCAGAATGGAAGAAACTGCACAATGAAGAACTCCACACACTTCCCAATATTATAAGAATAATGAAATCACGACGGTTAAGATGGACAGTAGAATGGGCCGTTAAAAATGGATTTTCGAAATCGAAAACGCAATAGTGCGGAAAAGTTGCTTTTTGGCATGAGAAACTCAATGCAAAAAGAATTTTTGAAATCGATCAATATCTTCCGGTCGCGCAACGCGATCAAAATTACGAAAAATCGA
>JAGDQP010069185.1:530-10921 GCA_022664845.1 Lepisma saccharinum
TTCATTTGTATTTAACATTCACATACCGACGTTCTGTCAATACCCACCACCTCTCTGATGTTATATTTTAAACATAATAATTACTTGTCCTGAAATGCTTGTATGGATACATATAAAACTGATTATTATTACTTTATCTAATTATTCATGCTTTGAGGAATATATCAATACATAAAAATAAATTTGCCAGAACGGGATTCGAACCCACTATTAGAAGTCACGCGCTCTACCACTGAGCTAACATGAACACATCTATCTTCTCCTTTCTGATAGAGCCCCTTCTGAAGAAAAATGACTGAATTTTCTGTGTTCAAGAGAATGAAATTGATGTAGGTTGCAAATGCTGCTTTTTTTTCTTTCTCTTGGTTATCGTATTATGAATGAGAGAACTAAATTTGCTGTCTTCACTTTCATTGCAAATGTGCTTTTACGTATGGAAACATAGGTGACAAAACGATCACGTGCTCAGATGTATGGATGGTTTAGAAATACTGTATCATTACGGATTTTAACGAATGTTACTTTTCTCTACACTTAATAACATTTCAACATATCTTATTGCACTTAAAAGAAAAAAAAATATATGTAATATAAATATTTCTGGTTTGCATCAATCCAAAGTGGAATATAAAAATTATAAATTATTGTTTTATTTGCATTACTTCTTTCACAATAATAGCTGTGATAGAGCTACAACTCGTATCTTTAATTGGATTTATCCAGGCTAAATTTTGTCACACCAATATGTTTCTCTTGGCAATACAGCCACTCCTTAGCAGCTCTCCTTTGTGTTCTTTGGTCACACGTTTCCACCATTCTATTTGCGTGTGAAGGGCCTGTAAACCTACTAACATATTCTATCATGAGTGTACCATTTTGTCATACACCTTTATATATATATATATATATTGTTGAAAGGTATTTAACACGCATTGCTAAAAGGTATTTGTAAATAGAATTGGTTTTATTTCATAGAGAACCAAAATCTCATATTTGTGCAACGAAAGAAAAGAAAAAGTGTTTTCAGTTAAAATCATCTTGTTATTCCATCTCTGTGTGGTATTAGAAAGCAAGATTGATTCCGACAAGAATTGTATTCTGTGATCCAGAAACTGAAATATGCAGACAAGTATCATATTTCATCGAGAGCGCAGAATGTTTGGTACTTGTACGTCATCAGAGCAAAGTTCATGTCTATGTATGCAGTGCAAGGTTCACCTGAGTAAGAAGTACAAAGATCACCTTACACAGCAGGGCAAAGGTCAAATCGATGCAATGCAAGATCAAAGTTCAACCGAAGTTTGATTGGTGCTCAGCAGTCTGACTATACATAATAGGGCGGAGACAGTGAACTGTGATTCGCTGAGAGGTATAGCAACCGAGACCAGGTTTCCAATAAAAGACTGACATCCAATACATCGTGAGAACGAGAGATCTGAGTTTCTTTGGTGATCGCTGATCATCGTTCGTCTTCGGCTTGTTGCATTTCGCGACAACCCGTACAGCTCCCTAGTCTTCGGCTATCCAATGTTAGAGTTGGTGTTCACTGCCTTTGTACTGACGACCCGATTCAGCTCTGAAATCAACCAGGATAGAAAACAGATCTTGTTAAGAAGAAAAATGAAGACCTTGTTACTAGAGACCACTTGCTCTAAGAAGATCGACTCAGGTTTCAACCCAAGTCTACTTCTTCACATCATCGAAGTTTAGTTCATCGTCGCAGTAATAGAGGTATGAGATTTTTGGTTCTCTTCTACATGATAGTTGTCTTAAGTTCTGATGCTCTCAACGTCTGTCATTTTGTGTTATAGTTTTAGTAGGTAGTTTGTATTAATGCATGGGTGTTATTGCCGTCAGCTTCTTTTCAATCGAAGTGGATTCATTCCTTAGAGCCCCAACAGAAATCAACAAAATTCTGGTGTTTTCATATAACAAAACCTGTATTTCCTGGTTAGATTTAAGTGTTCTACAAATAACTATTAAGTTATATCTGTGTAACGTTAACAAAAGAAAGTATTACCAGACGTGCACTTTTAGTGTTACAGCGCCATTGTAACAAAGTTACCAGTAAGCTACGCCTTGGATTCAAAAGGTTTCAAACATACAAGTGACAAATTTACAATATATGAAATGAAATTAAGGATAAAAAGTTACATACGTATTAGTAGACATAGAAAGACGTATGGGGAATTGTGACATCTTTTCCTTTCTTTTCTCTAGTTAATCGGAGTCATATAGATTCCTCCGTTGATCAAAACATATGCTTTCCAAAAGTGGTTGTAGATTGTTGAGTATTGCCATATAGAAGACACTTGCACTGACTAAATTCTCACGGTCCAGACAAACAAAGCACTGAGACAACACACAGACAATAAAACTTGGCAACGTTCGTGAAAAGCGGGTTCAAACAACAAGAGTATAGTAGAATATAATTATTGTGCATTGTTAGCTCAAATACACAGTAGCTCTGTTATTTTGTGTGGTCCGCGACATATATTGTTGACATTCAAGAACATATTTCATTTATTTTAATTAGTGGTAAATAAGTTGGAATAGTTACAAGTACTCTCATTTTACCGTAAGCCTCACTCTCTAGCCTATAGTACAATATGAGAACGTGAATATGCGAGTAATGTTTACTGTATTGAAAAGAAACGTCCTCTTCTAAGCTCATAGAGATTTTTAACTTAAAATATTTGCAGGCCGCATATGTGATCAGCTACCGGACCATGAGTTGGACAGACCTTAAAACCAAGCGTGCAGGTATTCAGGTCTGTCCAACCGCGGTCCGGTAGCGGATGATTTGCGGGCCATACAAGGACGTATATACCAGACATTCCCTTAGTTGGATGCTAATATTTTTGGAGGGAAAGGATACTAATACAATTGGAATAATATATCTTCGACCATCTGATACTGTCATATTTTCGATGTTTTGTGAATTCTTTTACATTCTCGAGCAGTTCACTGCCGTAGCTCAGTTGGGAGGGTGTCGGCTTAGCATTTTTAATATCCTGGAAACGATTACAACGGACACTCATCCAGACAAATGTTTCAAAGATTTTCTGACACTACACAAAGATGACACTACTTGGTGTTGGCCGATTACCTTCCAACATGCTTTCCGCTTGAGCTATTCCAGCTGGTGACAGGAATCTTGTTTTTGGCTTTGCTCCTCGCCATATTGTACTCGTTAACGGTGCTATCAAACTCTGAAACAGCAGTTCTTCCTTTCCAGTGAAAATGTAAGTTATGCACTTGAAATACGATACAACTCTTAGCATCTAATAACAGCTGTATTAGCGAAAATAACGCCTGCCTCAGACCTGGTCTTTAGATGAAAACGGTCATTATATGTGTCAGTTAGAATTTATATATTATTATTAGCAGTCACTTCTCAAATAGAGAAAGAAACAATAACCAATCATATTCATGTCATATCATGGTTGACATATTCATGAAAACATTAATGCACAATCAAACAACACTATCAAACAATTAGGTAATGTCTTTAATGAATGCATTTTGCTGTGTCATCTGGCGAGCGTAAAGTTATATTTTCCTTCCCTGCGTGTACTAACGTGAGTGTAAATTCAAGAAATTTTAATTTTAATCTAATTACCATTTATTTGGTAACGCGACTAATAAATACATTTCTGTGTATCACGTGAGAACAGTTTAACTGACGGAACAATAAGAGAAACCGGACAAGCATTCACATTTTTGCTCCCTAACTGCAATTTTCGATAATTACCATTTCACAACATGAGAGTCACTACCAGATTCAAATGAAAACAGGCCTCATCGTTGAACATCATATCAGTTTCACTGTTCGGCTGTTGCCTTCGTCTGGATGCGATGAAGTTCGTGGGCACAACGTATATGATAGGGATGCAAATGATAGCTATTGTACCTCTCAAATGGTATGAAATATCGAAACATATTTCTTCTAAAAGCTATTTTCAATGATTAATGAGAACATGTAAAATGTTGCCACGATTTCCATTTGATATTTGAAGTTTACGCCACTGATTCGTCAAACACGATTTTCTCAATATAAAATTTTATGAAAATTTTCTCAACCGTGTTGCATAACGGAATTGCCCAATCATGCCGGACTTTTGAATTTAAGATATTTAAATTATATAATTCTAAAATATTACTTACGTTTCGTAGCCTCACAGCGTTCAGTGTAAAAAACAATCTGAAACTCTGTTAATATGAAATTAACATTTTGTCTTTATTAAAATACAGAATGTAGAGAAAGAGAGAGATAATGAGGACTTAATATTACAATGGATTCCTAACTCAATTTAAAAGACATCATTACCAGATTGCTAAAAGAAATTTAAACTCAATATTACGATACAAATATAATTACTAGATTGCCAGAAAATTTCATTAAATATCAGATTGTAGATTCCCATGACAGTTTTATTAAAAATACCCAAGAATAACGTTTCTAAAATCAACCTAGAACTGAAGTATTTAGTTTATTATTTTTCTTTCCTTTTCTTTCATTATTCTGTTTATACATTCAGTATTTTGACAGAGACCTTGCCCAAAGTCGAAACGTCAGTACCATATTACAAATGTTATAATTTTTTTACTCCACACTGAAGACACAGAGGTTACAAATGTGACTAAAATTTTACTTTCGCAATTTCATCGCGCACAATGTTTATTTTTAAATTATATATGTGTAAATTAACTTTAGTTTGTTTATTTTAGTAGATTCTGTCGTTTTCGGGTTATACATTTTATTAATTATTATTTTCCCTTTTTGGCACATTTCTGTGTGATTACCGTGGTGACAATTTATTTATTTGAGACAACGCTCATTTGCATGGGAATACAGTGTGAGATATCAAAGGATACAAACCTATCATTTATGATTGTACGAATACAAATATTTGAAAAAAAAAACAACATATGAACGCAAGACATATGAATCTACGTGGAGGTTATGAGCCGACTAGAGTGCTTAGTCGTGTAATAGGTAAAGACCAAGTTAAAGTAATCATTAAGACGAATTCTATGGCATAAGCCTCGACTAAGTTATACCAGAAAAATTCTCAATCGTGAGCTGATATCAGATCCGCAGATTGTTAAAGAATAATCAACTTTAATTCTCAGCAATATTCATCAGTACCCGCGAAACACAAGTGTCCCTGCAGACCGGTTGAGAATTACTCTATTAGATCATAGAGTATAATTTCAATCCAGGGAAAGAAGAACAGATAGCATTGTCATCAGTATAAAACCCTGACAGAATAATTGTACACAACAATGTAATATCGGAGATATTTGCATAGTAATCGTGATTCTGTTACCAGTTACTGCGTCCTTTGAAATGGCCGCAAAGAATAGGGAAATATTTTGATGCGTATAGGTCTTGAAACACAATAAAAAAGAAGTTTTCGGCTGAACTTTATCCGCTGCCCCAGACCGTTGAAACCAATGAACGTTACGTTAAGTTACGCCTTCTTATGTTTCCTAAATCTAAATTAGTTACGTTATTTATTATTTAGAATAATGATTGAATTGAATACGCTGCTTGTATTTTTGGTAAAACGGATCAAAGTTTGATTTGGGCGCACCCTGGAAAGAGCCAAAAACATACAGTATGCCTCATTACAGACCCGTAGTCACAGGGGGTTAGAGAGCCTGTCTCTTCCAAAAAAATATTCCCCTCTGCCAATACCTTACTTACATGTATGGAAATTAGATGTAAAAATATACCCGTATGAATGAAAATTTATTGTTTTCCAAAGTAAAATACCTACCTCAATAGTCGTCACATCTCTTAGTGCATAGAAGCTCTATTTTTAACCAAACACGCAGTAGCATTACACTATCTTTAGTGTAAATATTTTCCCTCTTTTTTTGTCTTTCCGTTATACTTTCTAAGATTTATATTTGATGAAAACATTACAAATATTGAAAGATTAACATTAAAAAAAAAAGTATTTACGGTACATGTAACAAGCAGAAACGAGGTCATGGAAAAAATAAAAAGTCACTTGGTTTCTGCTCAGTCCAGATCTTGCCATTAATATTGAGATTAATTAATTAATAATAAAGTTCAAATTGGAAATACATACATCAGTTATTATACCCGTTATACTTTATGGTTGTAGAAGTTCGGAGTATGGCCCTTGCAGACTATTTTTTTACTAGTGTTTGAAAATCTGATCTTGAGAACAGGACGAGATGGCTAGAAGATGAGGGAGGATGCACAATGAGGAGTTTTACATATCGCACGATTCATCCGGTATTATAAGAGTAATTGGTAGTTTGGATGAGGGAAAAATGAAGATTATATTCAATGTGGTTAGGAATCTGCCATTGGAAGCGAAGGCAAAGAAGCCATTGGGAAGACCGAGACGTCATTGGGAGTACAATATCAGAAGAGATTTTTCAGACGTAGATGTTCGTGAAAAAGTTGATTTATTTTGCAAAACAGAATCCAATGACAAACGTTTATTACTGTGACTATGAACTTGCTGATTTCGTAGGCAATAGAGCTTATTATAATTAGTTAAATATGGAACTCAGATGGCGGTAGAGAAGTTGTGGGTAAATAACTCATTAAAATACTGTTCAGACGTCAAGAATAAGCGTTCGTAGCCTAACTTCTCGCAAATTCATTTTACTTTAAGTTAATTTCTTGTTACTTGAGTGATTACCTCGCTGGCATGCCATGTAATCAAGGGATTCCAAGTTCCATACCCGAGGGCGACACAGCTGGTTCGAAGCCGATTTTAAATTGTAGGACATCATCTTAATAGGATACATGGCAATGACCAATAACCATTCTCAGCGCCCGTCACGCCATTGACCTGCTTGCAGTCAGAATCACATGATCATCATTTTTGTTAGAGCAGCACATTTCCCTAACAGCTGTAAGTACGTGAGCGGACAATATGGAAGGTGATCACCAAGGACAGCGCTGGACAACATGGTTTCTGTGAAAAGAGTGTATACAGACTGAGGAAATTCACAGGTGGCAGTGTGTGGAGAGTGTGCACCATCACGGAAAACCGTATACAACTGGGTGGACGGCTGGAAAAGTGACCGAAAATCAACGGCGAAGGAAACAAGTTCTGGAAGGAAAGCGACTGTGACAACACCAGTGAACAGTTCAAGAGTGGAGCGGCTTATTCAGGACAACGCATCAAAATTATCTTGAAAGAAAATTATATCTTTAAAGCCTGTGACTGAACAGTGCTTCCTTCGAATGTAACTACTTAAATCTGCGAAGCGAGAAGAGAAAACATTGGGAAAAAATACGAAGAAACTTTTTAAAGACATACTATTCTTAAGTAATTTGTAGTAAAAGATAAATAATAATTTTTTATGTATAAACAAAAAGAAAAGCATGAGGTGTGCTCTCATATAGTCAATTTATAAATCCTTCACTTGGTGCGCCCCATGATTTTCTTTTTAGTCACACAAAATCAAAATTATTTTTTACCTTTTAGCACAAATTGTTGTATAGAATTTGCAGCCTATCTCGTATAAAGGTACATTACTGCTATTAGGTTTCGAAGATGTTACCTGATGTATCCAAAGACGTTATCTTGGATCCAAAATGCAAGACCTAAAAATCCACTTTCGACACCGTTTGAGCTAGAGATACAAAATTTGGCATAGAGGTGTATCATAACTAGTAGTTTAGGAAAATATTAAAAATTTGAGAAAAGTCGCCATCTTGGATCCAAAATGACCGCGCAAAAAATATTTTCGACACCGTTTGAGCTAGAGAAATGACATTTTATTTGAAGGTGTACCTTCACGAGTTAGTCACGACAATATAATAAAACGTTAAAAAGAGTCGCCATCTTTAATCCAAAGTGGCCCCCCTAAAACTCATATTCTAAGTTACTAAGTCTAGACAAACGAAATTTGGTATGAAGGTGTAGCATGACGAGTTGGTCACAAAAAAAAAATGTAAAAAAAAAACTCATATGGAAGCACAGCCTCTCACCGGTGCGTGGTATATTTGTACCATGGAGGCCCAGTCAGCCAGAGTATCTGATTACGATAAAGGGGCACCCCAAACCCCTATGTTGGGAGCGCAGCTCCCACGGAGTTTTGGGGACAGCGCCCCAGCGAAGCAAAGCGAGTCCATATACATTCCCATGGACACTGTTTCACTGACTCTCTGACTCAACCATATAAATTGACAGGCTAAATCACTGAAGCTAGAAACACCAAATTTGGTATGAAGGTGTAGAATCATGAAAAGGTAAAGTGAATAATCCGACATTTTGAAAAAGTCGCTATCATGGATCCAAAATGGCAGCCAATCCTATTGTTGTATATAATACACAGCCTAAATAAACCGCTGGGGCTACTGGAATGAAATTTGGTATGTAGATACACTAACATTTGTAGGCCATGAAAATGTTACATAATGTATCCAAATACGGCATCTTGGATCCAAAGTATCGACAAAAATTCATTTTCCACACCGTTTGAGCTAGAGATATGTAATTTGGCACAAAGGTGTATTATGACGAGTAGTTTACGAAAACATTACCACATTTTTGTGATTTAAATTAGCGTTAGAATCGTGCAAGATGTGATACCAACATGAAACTTCGAACAGACGTTAAAAATGAAGTAAAAATTGAATTTTGATATGGACACAAAGAATCGTATGGTTCCTTTGTCCTATGACGTCATAAAACAAAAATAGCTGCCACCATTCTATCAGTAGCAATTATGAATCTAATATTATGCATCTATCTTACGATTTTAGACGTTTTTTCCAGTCGTAAATTCTAAAAGTGTTACAAATTATGCACTTCCGTTGACTTCTAACAAACTGTTGATTTTTGTGGATCTAGTAAATAAATAATTTATCATGTAAATAAAAATTATATTCACTTTAAACTAACAATGCATTTTTTTGTTAAATAACGAAAAGATTTTCTAGCTTTCAATGAGATTATGTCTCACAAAAGATCTGAATTTGCAAATATTCACGAGGAGTCTAGATCTACTAAACAAAATATAGTATCTGAGATTGATTGGAAACTTTGTGTATTGTGTGAACAAGATATACCAGACGTGTTAGTGTGCCCAGCTAATAGTATACGTTCTGATAAAGAAATTTGGTACAAAAGTTTGATTCATGATCTTACAGCTTTTGGCGAGATAAAAGGACTTCATTCAATAATCAGGGAAAAACTATTCCTTCATGATATTTAAAAATCGATTAAATGAAAACTGTGAAAAGTTATATAAAAATGTAGAAATAAATTTGACAAATAAAAGTTTGCAATAATATCAAAAACAGCTAAACTAGTTCCACAGTTTTCAAGGATGTGCTTCAAGGTGTACACGTGCTTCATTTATAGTTGATGATTTGAAATATATGTATTTCTTCTGTGATGAAAAATAAGCAGAGCTTATAAATGTGCGTTGCATAAGTCAGAGTTGCTGTAATTACACCGAGTGACTCACAAGTACTCTGCAAGTTAAGCAGTGGTGATATAGTTGCGACGGAAGCTAAGTACATAAAAAGTGTCGTGTTAGTTTTTATAATCCGCTTCAACAGACAGAGAACAAGGAAGAAGGAGAAAACAACAATTCGACATTAATCTATGGCATAGTATTAGGTGAAATTGTACATTATGATTATGGAAGGTTGTTCTATTTCAAATGAAGACGCAGTATATGATAAGAGGTGTGCAGCTTTGTCAGTTTCACAGCTTGTTCGCTACTAGTAAGCATAAAAGTTTAAATTCTAACAGAAATATCCACCACCAAAAAGATAATGAAACACCGCTACCACTCTTAATAGTGCATGCTAAAAGTCGAAAACGAGAACTAGTTGACAAACTACACAAGCCTATCATATCAGCGTGTTCGAGAAGCGTCAGCAACAATACTCAACAAACAATGTAAACAATTCTGCAATGCTAGTGGTTCCACTCCAAAAACACAAGTGGTTCTGTCAAAATAAGTCGTAGTGTCTTGCTATTTTTATTAAATGAGTCCATAAATTCTCTTTCTATGATACGTCACTGCCTTGATGTACTGAAGCGTACACTCTCAACAATTAATCTAAGTCAGATTCCTGAGGTGACGTGTGATCAACCAGTCTATGCAATATAGGGCCTAAAATTCTACGAAATCACAGCTCCACATTGGTAAAAATTTTATATAGCATTGAAAAACTAGTTTAGTCAGCATTTGTTTTGACATATAATCAGTGTTCTGTCCAGTATATCATGTTTACCTGCGACCAAAAAAATATTATTATTATTATGTAGGAAAATTTTGGCATTCAGAGCAAACAAAATTAAAGGCACATTAGGATACATATTTAATTGTATTGTATTAAACCATAAAATACAGGAAACAAACCGGTAAGAAAA